>VXBQ01009688.1:260070-314336 GCA_013400175.1 Phainopepla nitens
CGGCGGCGGCGGCGGCGGCGCCTCCAGGGACACGGCGCGGCCGGCGGGTGAGTGGGGCCGGGGCCGGGCCGCTCGGCCTGCGGAGGGAGGGGAGCCTGGCGAGAGCCGCGGCTCCGGGGAGCGGGATGTGGAGAGGGAAGCCGGCGGTGTGCGGCGTTGGGAGTCGCTGCGCTTCCGTTGGCTGCGGCCCCGGGCATGCGGCTGTGCCGCGGGGCGACACCCTGTACCCGGGTCGCAAGTCCAGCGCTGGGTCCGTAAACGAGTTTGCGTACAGGGTGACAGCCCTAATGCCGAGGTTGTGAATCCGGAACCTGATGCGCAAGCGGGTTTGGGTGGATTGACTTGCGTATGCAGCTTACAGCTTCAGAGCTTGTAAAGATGTTTTCGTGCGTACGAAGGAGTTGAGTTTTTTTCCAGTGGAACTTATTGTTGCGGTCACAGGCTTGTAATGCCTCTGGCTTTAAAAGTAGCTCGTTTGGATGATGAGATGTAAACTAACTTTGCCGTTTTAGTGGGCTCTTGGTACTCAAATAAAATCATTACGTCAAATCGAAGCAGAGAATTGAAAATATGCTGGCATTGAACAAGCCTAGGCAGCGGGACCCGAGATAAACAAACGTCTGTTGCAGCTGTAAACACTGAAGGCGGTGCACAGCGGGCCTTCTGCTTGTTTTTGCTCACGAGTAAAGCAAACTCACTCTGATCACACAGAGGTAAAACCTGGAGCAGCAACAGCTGCTCGCAAGTGGAGGAGTGCCTCGGTCACATTCCTTGCATGTTGGTACCACTGGGCAATGGTAGGAAGTTGCGGAGGAGAGCACTGCTGACAGACTTTGGAAAAAAGCCAGAGCTCGTTTCTGTCTGCAGGACAAAGTACGACATTGCTGATCGGTGACATTATTTATAGGCTTAGTGCCCCTATGCGTGTGGAAGGTGTTTTTTTGTTCCTCTTTCCTTATTTTCAAGGGCAGGGAGCCTAGCTGCTGAGCTTGCTTCTTTCTTATGTTTTTAAGCAGATGTTGCTCAAACATAGAACACAAAATAGTGTTTTCTGTAATGATGCCCTGATTCTGGTATAGTTTGCTTATGAACTGATGTTGCCAGTAGGCACCCACGAGAGCGGACAAAGGCTAGGCTGAAATGATTCTTGGGTTTTTTCCTGGTTTTTCAGGAGCTAATTCCATACATTAAAGGTAATTTAGGACCTGAATAGCGTTTCATGCTGCTGAACGTGGTTATTCTGAATCTTGCATACTGTTGCAACACACTTGGCCTTCTTAAGGGGAACTAGGTATGTGGTGCAGTGGTACAATACAGTTATGAACAGAGACTCTGGTGCTGGTGCCTTGGCTTCAGATTGCAGATGGATCTATCTGGAAGAGCTAAAGTGATTATGGCTCCTTCTTCCCTGCTGTAGATTATTGCCCACACAGCAGGCGAGGCAGGGCAGGTCACGTATCTGCCCCTGTGCCAATGCAGTTTACAGCCCGCGTGCTTATGTAAGCTGAAATAAGTGACAGCTTATGGTAATGTTGCAGATTTTAAACTGGGGTGTCCAAAAGTGGGATTGTTAACTGCCTCTGCCACTTGAGTCTGCCTGCAGGTGTGTGCCAGAGCAGCAGCATTGAACAGCACCCTGGGCAGTGGTGGCTCTTGAGGACAGTCACCCTGATTTAAGGCACTTCCTCGCCTGGTCCCTCCCTGCCTTGCCGTAGGAGATTGCTGCTCTTCCTCTGGGAACAGCAGGGCAAAAGGTGCATCCAGGCCCCAGCTGCCCTGTGCCTGACTGGTGCAGACCCTGTTAAGCACTGTGTGGATGCAAGATCCTAGACATTGAGCTGGATGGACGTTGCATTTGGCAGTCCTTGCTGAATAAACAGTAACCCTTGGCAAACCTGTGGATTTCTGATATGAGGAACATCTTGAATCGCTGCAGTGTAAATCTGCCAGAGTCTAAGGGTTGCCAAGGTTTCTGAATGCAATGGAGTTAAACATAATTTTAACCCTTATTTTCCTAGCCCCATGTAGCTTCTTCTTTATGCAGTCATTTAATTGAATTTAATTTATTCAGTGGTGAATAAATCGGTCTCTGCCACCGACTACAACAAACGTGCTGCTTTTAACAGAGCAAATGAAAGCTTTCACCTGGGGTGTGTGCCCAAGCCCAGACTGGGAGACTGGTTATGTTCCCTAGTGCCTTAGTTGAATCTCTAATTGGAATTTAACAGGCAACTTGGACAGGCTTTGCTGATGCCAGTGGAATCCATTTTAGTATCATACGTGGTCTGGTTTGACACTGGCCCAACGCCAGGCACCCACGAGAGCCACTCACTCACTCACTCACCCACCCTCCCCTGCTGCAGCTGGGCAAAGGAGGGAGAAAGAAAAAAAAGATGACAAAGTTATCTCACTTCATGAGTGAGATAAGGACCAGGAGGAATATTTCAAGGGCAAAGCAGGCTCAACTTTGGTTGTAAAGTGAAATTTCTTATAGCAGAATCAGAGGAGAACAATGAGAAGCAAAAGAAGCCTGTAAAAGGCAGTTTTCCCCCAGCCCCTCCCTCCTTCCCACCACAGCTCAGGGAGTCAGGGCATGGGGGTTTGGTCAGTTCATCTCCGAGATTTTCTTCCTCTGCTCCAGGAGAGGAGTCCTTCCCCTGTGAGACGGTGGGGTCCCTCCCATGGGAGACACTTCTCCATGAACTTCTCTGGCCTGGGTCCACTCTCGGGAGCAGCAGCCAAACCACACCTGCTGCAGCGTGAGCTCCCGCCACGGGCAGACGGTGCTCCCAGAATTGCTGTGACAGGGGTCACTTTTCCACGGGGTGCAGTCCTCCAGGGACAGGCTGCTCCAGCCTGGAAGCAGGAGGGATCCCCTCTCTCCACCGGCTCTCCCGCTGGATCACAGCCTCCTCCAGGCATCCAGCCCCTCCAGCATGGGCACCACTCCCACGGCCTGTGGGTGGGCCTCTGCATCCCCCGTGGATCCCAGGGGCTGCAGGGGCACAGCTGCTGCACCAGGGTCATCCATCACCACGGCCTGCAGAGGAGTCTCAGCTCCAGCACCTGGAGCCCTTCCTTCTCCACTGACCTTGGTGTCTCCATGTTATTTCCCTCACACGTTCTCACTTCCTCCTCTTCTCCGACTAAAAGCAAAACCTAGGGCTTTGTTTTGATTTTCTTCTTAAATATGTCGTCACAGAGGCGTTACCAGCCTCCCTCGGTGGCTCACTTTTGGCCAGCAGCATGTCCATCTTCAGAGCCATCAGCCATTGGCTCTGTTGGACATGGTGGAAGCTTCCAGCAGCTTCCCACAGGAGCCATCCTTGTGGTCCCCTGCTACCTCAAACCAGGCTGCTTGATGCAGTCAGTGAGAATGATCGGTGCAGCAGCTATGAAACGAAGCTGTGTAAACCCAGATACGTTAAATAAGAGCTGGCTCTTACCTGATCCCTGCCTGGTTCTCCTTACCCCATTAAAAGTGCGGTGGGCTTTTGGCGTGGCTCTCAGCTCACGGGGCCGTGGCTGGCAGTGTCAGTCTCAGCAGCTGAACTGGGGAGGCTTATTCTAAATGAAATTTGATGATGTTTTTTGAGATAGAGTGGTGTGATTTTCTTTCTTCTTTTGTCCTTACTCTGTGTGGGGATAAGTATTCTCAGAAACAGTAATAGAGCCAGTCATTGTTGCCCACAGGTTCCATCTGGTAGTAGAACTTTCTAAGTGAAGTTTTGATGTGAGTCATTGCAGGTTTCATGTGAGAGTTATAGAGAATAAGGTCACCATAGAGGAGTACCTGGGTCCAGATGAAGTTATTTTGCAACACTATTTCTTGGAAACTTTCTAAGACAATCTTTAATGTTTTCTCTGCTTAAATCACCTGAGCAACAAGAGCTTGTGACTCCTTACTTTGTGCCCATTTCCACATGGCCAGTTAAATAGGAGAAATGTGTTACGTTTTCTGGCTGGGGGTAGAAGAGTGTGCTGTGTTTTATTGGAAGCAGTCTGTATAAATGTTTATGTCGAGTATGACTGAGATTTTCATCCATTCCGCTTTGTATTTGAGTGGAGATAAAATAGACTGTGTTTTACTCTGAGAACTGGTACTTGGTATACCTGGAAGCCTTGGTGCTGAGGAATTGAAAAGTTATGGTAGGTCTAATTATCTTTTTAATCTGACCTCTCACGATTTGTATAAATCGGTTCTCTCTGAGGTTGTTCTAAACGAAAGAACACAAAACCCGATGCATCTTCAGTGTACTTCAGTTCTTTAGCAGGGTATGATTTTGCCTGTGATCCTAATTATGAGGGACTCAGTTCTGAAAGAGTTAAAGTTCTTAAAGAAACTTCTTCTGATTCATCTTAATTCAGATTATTTTTTATGCATACATTTTTAGAAATTTTCTTGAAGAATGTGTGAGCAGAGCTCTTGATTATGTTCTTGCAGAGAGGTTAATGTGGGTTGTGCTTTAGATGTTAGTGTTAACTTTGTGTTAGTGCAGTAAAATCTGGGTAATGTGAACTATTTCTGTTGCAGGTCGGGAGTTCCTTATCCCTTCACTGGCACACAGGTTCATAGCAGAGATGGTGGATTTTTTTATTCTGTTCTTTATAAAGGCAACCATCATTTTAAGTATTATGCACCTCAGTGGAATAAAGTAAGTTGAACAATTTAAAGCTTTGTTGCATACAGCTTTAAGCTTTTCACGCTCTTTGAAGTGTCAGGTTGTATTTATGGTATGTTTATGCATATGATATCATTAAATAAGGACTGAAGTTGAGGAAAAGCACTAAGGAAAGGTTAGACTTGCATATTTATTGGGGGGGAAGGAATAGCAAGATTATTAAAAAGTCCTTTATAATTTTCAAAGAAAAACGTTGACAAACTTTTTAAACAGCCTTTAAAAATGTACTAGATCTGTCTGGGATTAAGTTAATTTTCTGTACAGCATCATCTGTGGTGCTGTGTTTTAGATTTTTAGATTTCTGACCTAAACAATGCTAACCCTCACAAAAGAAAAAGATCTGATCAAGCAGATTAGGTATGTATATACTTTGAAAATACAGCCTGGTTGCTAGGAGTGCTGCCACACTGCAGCCTTCACTGGGTGTAAATTGGGTTTCTTAAAAAGTGCAAGTAAGCTCTGTGTGTGTCAGCCGTACACTAGACTGAAAGATTCGTCATTTCACAGTTTCGTACACACATGCAGTAATTTACCTCAAACACTTCCCTTTTTAACTGCTTCTTGAACTGTAGATATCTTATTCCTCAACTCAGTTATTCTGCTTTGGGTTGATGTAATCAAATATTTCATCTGATTAAGAGCTGAGATCTGGGTGTAGTCGATAATTTCACTACTGTACAAAGATATTTCAGAGCCCAGGCTTTCTGCTGGAGAAGCATCCAGACGTGGCCTGACTGTAAAGGGATACTCGAGAGATAACATCCTCCAGACACCTTCCCCTGCAGCTTGAGAGGCTGTGGAAGAGGGTCAGATCCAGAGCAATGCCTGTGTCAGTGTCAGTGATCGCTGCCTTTTGTTCAGACAAGCAGCAGTTAAAACGCCAAACGTTCGTTTCTGTGTAGGGGCCAGATCCCAGCACCTGTAACCTGACAGCTTGGGTTTCCATCTTGCCTTTAGCAGGGGGAGAAGGATACAAAGTGAAGTACTGGAAAGATGGGGAACAACTCTGTGTATATTGCATCACTGAACGTGATGAAAGAGTAATTTACAGCATTTTCAATATTAGTAGTTTTGTGAGACAGTTGCTTACAGGGAACTTGAAGGAAATATTCTGGGGCATTTTCTGAGAGACATGATGTGCTTGGGATTAAGCTGAATTGTCATGGAAACATTGGTCCTTACAGGCTCGAGAAAGACACTTCAGGCCAAAGCTGTATTGAAGGGAAATGCAGGTTGTGTCACACTGGCTTTTAATTTCTGGCTTGTTTTGGGGTTTTTTCAGTCCCTAAGTCTGAATAAAGAGGAGGGCAAGTGGCACAAATATGAGATGGACTGTTTCAAAGTGGGACTGCACGGTTCTGTGTGAGCCTTAATTAGATGCATGCATGAAAAACAACAACAACTTAGTGTGTTGCAAGCATATCCATCCCAGGTATCAGATAAGAATGTTAAATATGTGGAGTTTATCTTATGAAAAGAGCCATTACCTCCAAATGGCTGCTTTGCATAGCTCTGCTGGGCTAAAAACCATAAGGTCTCAATTGCTTTATGTTTAAATAGTCCTGCTGCACACCAGGGTGCCTCCAGATGAGTATGGTGAGCAGTAAAGAATGAGCATGAGGAGCCCTGATGAGAACCCTGATTGTGCAAAGGAGGATATGGAGCTCCCTGATTGCTTAGGGAGACTGCCAGCTTCTCCCTTGCATTTGTAAAGAGTGCCCTTTTCTTTTTCCTTGAGTGTTTGTGTAAGAAGATACTTGGATGCCTTCCATTTATATCAAGTTAGATGATTATGTGCAGAATCTGTTTACCTCCCAAGAAGTGTGAGAATTTTCAGAACAATTCTGCAGCTCACTCCCCAGGGACACCATTGTGCAAAAGTGGCAATAAAGAATGATCTTTCTGAATGAAAAAGACAAAACAAACTAGGCAGCAACTCAGAATGAAACTGAGTGGTCTGAATTTTAATGGTTTGTTTAGTATCAGAGAGGGGAAGGAGCTTTTGTTCTCTTATAATACCAGATCGGAGGGAGTTCTGGTATTAAAGGGGTAACACTGGTATTGGGAGAAGGATGGTTTTAAAGTTCAGTTTTATTTTGTACAGGGACATCTCTAAATTTGCCATGCATTACATCATAGAAGAAATAGATGAAGATACGTCCATGGAAGATTTGCAGAAAATGATGATAGTAGCTCTCATCTACAGGTTATTAGTCTGCTTTTATGAGGTAACTACTCATAAACACTCAGTCCAGTAATTAATAATTGTGTGTTGTTGAAGAAACGGTTTTAAAAAATAAGGTTATCACTGGCCAATAAAATAAATCCTTCTTAGAGTAGTTTGGGTTGTGCTGAAGCTTACTACATTCTCATTGTTGTGAGGATAACCAAGTTTGTGGGACCTGTCAGCAAGATGATGGAGTGTGGAACTGAAATAACCTTTCTTTTACAGATAATCTGTATTTGGGGAGCAGGTGGAGCAACCCCAGGGAAATTCTTGCTTGGACTGCGAGTTGTGACGTGTGAGACATCCGTCCTCATTGCACCCAGCCGCGTGTTAGTCATTCCATCTTCTAATGTCAGTATGACAACGTAAGTGCTCCTGCCTCAGTCTCCTGGCATTCAGGTCAGCAGGGCCGAAAGGGGATGATTTGGAAGGAAGTTCACCATTGCTTTGTTGTTGACCTGTGCAGTAATTAAGACTGCAACAGCTGCTGTCAGATTCTGTGATGTAAGAACAAAATGGTAATCATTGGGTCACATGGAGTACTTTTCAGGGTAGGTGGTTAAATCTCCTCTAGAGCTTGAGTTTTGTGCTGTGCAAAACTTGGGCACTAAACTGGGAAGTTAACTACTAATGTAAGCAGAAAAGTGAAAGTAAGGCACTGAATGTTCTGTTCTGATTTCAGGTCCACAGTACGAGCTTTGATCAAGAATTTTTCTATTGCATCTTTTTTTCCTGCGTTCATTACACTGCTGTTTTTCCAGCATAACAGAACAGCCTATGATATTGTAGCAGGAACTATTGTGGTCAGAAGAAATGGAGTCAGATGATACCAAAAAATGAGATTTCCAGACTGGTTCTGAACATCCCCTTCAAACCCCAGTGAATAAACACCTACCCCGGAACTGAAATTGAGGTGTCTGTTGGAATCTTTTGCCCTAATTAAATAGGAACTGATTCAGAAGCTAAAGAAAATGTATGGTTCCTGTGTGATGCCAGCAACTACCTTCAAAGTATTGGAGTTTTCATAGGCGCCAAAGAAGTTTGGGAGAGAAAATACGTGTTATGTCCAGGAGTATTAACCTCTGACTGATGAGACAAAGACTGTTTGCTTTAGCTGCAAAACGGAGCTGTTCTGTTTGTCAGTCTGAGGAAAGCAGATCCCTAGGAATACGCCACCTTAGAAGAAATGTTGCTCCTACAGTTTTGGATGTTGGCAGGTAACTAAAGGATGAAGTTCCTTTCCAGACAGTTGCCTGTCAAAGGATAAGTGGGAAGAGACCTGCAGTATTAGGCAGCAAGGCAAATGATGTTAATTAAATTGCCATGTATGCAGAAAAAGAGATCAGCAGTGGTTATCAGTTTCTTTTGTTGCTTCACAGATCATATTCCCTCACCTTTTAAGTATTTTCTCACAACATTGATGTGAAAAGTTTTTTTGCATGATTGTCTCAAGCACTGTCACTTACTTCACTGGTCCAAGCTAATAAAGAAGTGAAACAATAGCTGCTTTTTCCTCTGGGAAGGGTGTGTTACACTGCAGTGTTAGTGATCTGGTGTGTGTAAATAATTCTGGAGCCATCAACAGTACAGACCATGCTAATGAAAGGTAACTTCTTTGCTTCTGTTTGGAGTGAAAGCACTTGGCTATTTCTTGCATATAATGCAGAGCAGAAGTGAATGTGTTTCAGGAGCATGTAGAAAACATTAACTGAAATGTGTTTTGGGTGTAAATCTGCAGAAGTACAAATACTGGTTATTTTCACTTTATCATTCTGGCTAATTGTTTGTATATTCAGAGTAACTTAAACACTGAATAAAGAAACCTAATATTTTGCATGACTATATCACTTTGACGATTCATTTATTCTCATGTTATTAGTATCTCAGGAAATGAATATAACATTAATGTTGTACTGAAATCTAAGCGTTTGGAACTCTTCAATCACGGTTTTTGTGCATTCCTCTCTTAGGCCTAACGTGCCACTCAGTGGCTGAAGTTCTCCCCCTGCCTTCAGTTGTGGACAATGGCTTGGTTGACAGTAGAAATGTTTGAGAGCTTGGTTACTGCTCTTGTCTCCAGGTCTAATAACTTTATGTGCTGCAGTAGTTGCGCTTGACAAGTTGTGCTCTGTGCATGCATTTCAGTTCTCATTTGCAGTGATGATTCAGCACTAGAGCCCCTGCTTAACAGCTGCAGAATGATGTTTTGCCATCCGTCTCCAGAATGAAGTCACTAACTTTTTAGATAACTACTTTTAAATATTTATTTTTCAAATTAAAGAGAAAAAAAGAGTTGTCTTGGCTAGAACACTGTTTTAGAGTCCTTCCTCCATCACATTTTTTGAATACTGCCACGGGTGGTAATCCTACTACTTAGATGGGCAGTCTCTTCCAATGCTTGTCAGCCCTTTCCATTCATTTTTTTTCCCCAACCTCCAGTCTTGAATCTCCTGACACCAACTTGAGGCCATTTCCTTGTCCTACCATTTCTTAGCTGGGATGAGAGACCAACCCCCACCCTCCAGCTACACTCTCCTTTCAGGCAGTTATAGAGAATAAGGTCACCCCTCAGCCTCCTTTTCTCCAGGCTACACCCCCTCAATTCCCTCAGCTGCCCTTCACAGGACTTGTGCTCCATTCTTTTAAAGACTTAAGCACTGAGACTGGGCATGGCAATCAGCCTGATGAAAGCTAAAGCTATCAGAACCAACTTAAAATTCCTTTCTAGGGTGAGTTTTGCCCATTCACAATGAGAACTTTTATTCTCTTTACTGTAGCAGTGACCTAAAAACTAGGATTCACAAAGGGGAGGGAGGGGGGGAGAAGGGATAAGCAACACTGTTGGCTAAAACTTTATTACCACCAATTCAGATATAGGGGAACTTATGTTGTTACCCTGCAGAAAAATACCACCCCTTCCACAGCAGGTAAAGAAAACAATTACAATGCAAGAACAGAGAGCCTGTCGATGGAAGTGCGTATACATTGTGCTGTTGGCTGTTTTAGTTTGTTCCTTATGCAGGCTGCATCCCCGATGCAGCTGATTCCTGCTTGAAGGACAAGTGCTTGGCAGGTGAATTAGGGCTAAGGGGGAGAAAGTGGCAATCTCTGACATTTTTCACATGCAGACAGCTGGAAACAGGTGATTCAGCAGAATCCTTTCATGGCACGATCTGACTGTCTGAAGAGCAGCGAGTGTGTGTGTGTGTGGTTGGGAAGTCGAGCTGCTGAGCATTTTCTGTTTCTAGAAACAGTGACTGGAGGCCTGCACCTGAAAAGAGCAGTTGGCCTTTGCCCTCCTGTCATGTCCAGCTTGTGCCTGAAAGGCACCTCACCTCTCACCAGCAGCACCTGCAGGAGCAGGGAGCGGTGCTGGGATGCACGGCCCAGGTGCCAGCCAAGGCCCCAGCAGTGCCTCTGAAGACGTTCTAGCTGAGGGAAGAATTCATGGCCCAGTCAGAGACAGACCGCTGTGATGTGGTACCAATTCAGCTGAACAAGCACTTCCTCTGATTTTACTGCAATACTGTCTGTTCTCCAAGAAGCTCCCGTAACTGCTAACTGCTGCAGCCCCTATTATTCACTTCCAATCCTCTCAGTTAGAACAGTGGTGAATGTTTACAGCATTAGGCTGCATTTCTTTAACAGCACTACAAAAAATTACCCGCAGTCAGCTGACACACTGATTCGCTGCTCCAAGCTCCAGCCTACAGGGGACCTCTGACTTAGTGAAGATCCTCTAAAATCAATGTGAAAAAGCAGAGGTTGAAGAGAGCACGAGACACCACCTCATACAGTTACAGCTGGGGATGCCTTTACAGAGAGTTGAAATTGCCAGGTAATATTTCGCAGTTTTTATTGATGGCATTTATCCCATGGTTTAACATGTTAATTATACTGTAATAAACATGGCTTTAATATTAAACTTTTCCTTATTATCCAAAGTCACCACAGTCCATTTCAGTAAATATAAAAATATATACTTAATACTTTGTACAATACTGGTTTTTGGTCCAAACAAAAATGGATCAGAAAAGCCAATAAACTTACTTTAAGAATTCCCAATTTTAAAGATTTTCTAAATGGATTTAGGCAACTTTGAATAATGGGATTTACATAAAATCTGAGACAATACTAAACAAAAATGGCTGTAACACACAAAATTAAAATTTCAATTTCACAGATTTGTTATGCCAAAAAAGTACATAGAGAAACAAAATTGTATTTACACATTTCATAATAAAATAACAAGGCGAGACAGGTGATAAAGGGCTGTAAGAATGAAAATATAGAAATAGCATATAATTATTAAATGAAGAACTACAGATCTAACAAGTCCTTAGCACGGATCATCCTTTAATCAGTCTTCCCCTATCAGAAAATTTTAGTGCACAATACACCCAAACTCACTCACTTCACACATACACCGGCACAAACCCAGCATAGAAATCATTCGTTATCCACATTCTCTACTCTATACAGCATCCCTCGCTGATATAATTACAATTTGGAGGCGTCAGTAAACGCGGATGAGCGCACGTCGAGGTGCGGGTGAAGAGGTATCGACAAGCCGTTCACTGTGCAGGCTCTACTCAGGGCTACAGCCAGACCATGCCGAGTCAGTGAAAGAAGTAACTTGAGACTTTTGCTTGAGAACAGCCTTGTTGCCAACTTTACTTGCTACCAAACAAATGTAACGGGGAGAGGGGAGGATAGGAAAGCTAAGTTTTATATTCCTTTAGGCAGATCTGACTTGGACAAGCCAGTGTGAGGTACAATCCCAGTAACTGAACAATTCAGGGTAGTAGCTGAACATTTCAGGATAGTAGCTGAACAATTCAGTCAGGGTAGAAGCTGAACAATTCAGGATAGTAGCTGCTTCCAATGTTTTTGATGCTCTACCAATCAGGCGTTTACTTTCTACGTCTAACTGCAGTCTTTATCTTCCGACCAGCAACTGGAGATCCAGAGGCAGAGAAAACATTTTTCCCATTAGTCCTATTAAAAGAAATTAGTAGTTCAGAGTTTAGGACAGTGTAGCTGAAAATTCAGTAGCAGCACTGAGTAGATATTCCAGAACAACTGTTTCATAGTCTTGTCTCACACTAGTTACCAGCTGGCAACAAGCAGCAAATGACGAACAGGAGGAAGAGAGTTCCAGAAACCAATTAAATCTCTCTTATTCAGAAGGTAAGCAGCAGCATAATGGCTGGATACGGGTTCTACCTTTCAAGAACAAGACACTCTCACATGCGTTGATGTGTGACATTCCTGACAGCTAGGCTCCTTTACAGATAGCGGTGCTTAGTTAGCCAGTCAGGCCAATACAAGGAAGGATGCCAAATTTAGTCTCAAACTCCAAGGTTCATCTGAACACCTCATGATTTAACAGCAGCAGAGGCTGAACACTGTCCACTGATATTAACCAAAGCTCAAGGGAAGTTACCCCAATCTCTTACCCCAATGTAAATGCTGGAGGCTGGTTGAACGAAAATCCTGGAGTGCCAGAAGGTGGTGCAGGAGCTGCTGTTGTAGGAGGATTTGCACCAAAAGTGAATACTCCTGGGTTATTTGGAAAGCTGAAATTAGTAGTGCTACTTCCAAACTGGAATACAGAACCTGGGAAGATGAGGGGGAAGCAGAAGAAGTAAGAAAGCTGAAATTTGAGTTCATCCTTTCCAGCAAAATACTCATGTTCTTCCTCATTATCTTTTAAGATTATTCTTTTTACAGGTTGCTCAAGATGACGAAGTTGGGGGGGATGCACCAGAAGTGTCAGATTACTACGGGAACAGTTTGTTGAATGAATCCATTCACACAGATTGAGAAATTTTTTAAGTAATACTGCTGGCACACTGATTGCTCACTTCTGTGCCATCATTAAATTTATACCTGTGCGTACTGAAGTTTCTTAATCAAGTCTTAAACTGTAAATTTATATTCAGGTAAACCTTCCTGTGTTCATGCAGTGGATCTGGGGACTTCCTTTCCTTTAATGTGCTAACAGCACCTCACCTGAAAAAACCCCAAACATTCTGACCATCAGAGTAAACTAATACGTAATACAGGATATCCAGGAAGAACTTCACCTTTGAACTGCTACCTGATTAATGAAAGGTCGACTGAGTAATGTGTTGTGCACTAATCTGCTTGTACTAATCTACTGATTAGCACAAAAATGTGGGTTACTTTTAACGGAGGCTGTTTCGTAAATCTTTTGAGAGGAAAAAAGGAGGCTTTTCCCTTTCAGTATTGGATGTGATACCAAATAGACATTCTGGCACCGTTTTTAATTATTACTAGTATGGAACAGATCTTTCTTAAGTTATAAGGTTCATTCTCTGCCCCTTTTCCATTGCATTTTATACTTCATTAATAAAAAGATCTTAATACAGCCTTAATCCATAAATACTTAAAAAAAACCCCCAAACAATTCTGACTGTATTTTATACAATGAAGCCTGTTCAAGTCAGATAACTAAGAATGTCTCAAATCAAAAAATAACAATTTTGCGGTGTGCCTGCTCTTTTGTTTTGCGCAATCTTACCAGTGATTACTCCATGGTTTTCAACAGTTCCTTTTAATCATTAGGCTTCTAAAGAAAATAAAGCTCAGAATTTAGTTGTACAGCTGCAACCTCACTGCCTGCTAAGTCTCTCGTGGAGAAGGCTTACTGTGAGGCTGGACACCCGTGGCACACTGTGTCTTCACAGTCAGGACTGGGACATAGACGACAGCCCTACACCCGATGTATTTAAATACGCGCGCAATGCCCAAGTCGTCTTTCTCCATGTAATTTATGGTGCGCTTCATGAAAAAGCAAATTAAATAGATATAAGCTTTGAGACCAAAAGGGAAGAGGATGGTCAGCACTCACCAGCACTGGGGGTAGCAGAGCCAAAGGCTGGCTGATGGGCTGCCTGCTGTCCGAACACAGAGGGCTGAGTGCTGCTTGTCACGGCGCCGAAGGCTGAAGGAGCAGGGTGAGAGCCAGCAGAAAACAACGGTGTCGACAGCGATCCAAAACTTGGAGCGCTTGGCTGGCCAGAGCCTGGGCTTGGGCCAAATGCTGGTGGCTGACTGGCGCCAAAGGCCGGGCCAGCAGCAAGCGCTGGAGGCCCAGAGCCAAAGACAAACGTGGACGATGACCCTTGGGGACAGAGAGGGGGGTCAGTGTGGGGCCCTTCCCTCCCACCCTCGAGAATGAATCCAGAAACAAAAGGTTCTCAAGCCTCACGTCTGGTAGCTGAATACTCATCTTAATTTCAAACTACTTGTGTGAGTATAGAAAACAGATACCGTCTCAGCCACAACAGCAATTGCATCTTTGCTTTTAAGCAACGTGAGAAACACTGTGTTTATGAGAGTCAGACAAAATTAAATCTCAAACGCACCGGTTGCCTCTTCATGTTGTACAGAGAGATTCCTACAAACAGTGTGTTCTAATCTGTATTTACTAAAACTGTTTCTACCACATGCAGGGAATATTCATTCAAACTGGATTTTTCAGACATACAAAATACAACTCCTAATTCATTAGGACTAGGAGAACATGGATCTTTTCTTTTTAGCAACTGCATCTCTCCCCTGTTCAAGTGTTTACCATTATCAACTTCTGGAGGCAAAAACAACCTTGCAGTAATCTCAAAAACTTGGTTTACCAGAGTAATTCTCTACCTAGCCCAACTGTTGAGCTGCATGGCCAGCAGAAATAATGGGATGCAACTGAACAGTAACTCTGAATGTACATGGCAGATCTGCTATGCAAAAGGGACATTTTAAACAGCATTACTAATGTTCATGCAACAGGAAATACCCTCTACCTGCACCATAAATTGCAATGGCTGACTTTCTTCCCAGGATGAGATACATGGTAAAACTTTATTTTCTGAATTTGTGAAGATGTTTGAAATATGGTGTCACCTCCTAACAAAATTACACCACAAGTTACTGATTTGTAAGCAGTTGAAATTCATCTGTTGGTTGTTGTAATTAAGGACTGTTTTCTCTGTTTCTGATACACAAGAAAGTGTGTAAATTAAACTGTTGTGACTGACAAAAGTTAAGCCATCAAGCTCAAACTCAATTAAGTCCTTCCCTTACAGACTCCATCTTATTTCCAACATCCTGCATGGCTCATAGGAATACAGATGATTTGGTGGATTCAGTTTTGAGTCATGCATTTGTTCATGCAATTCAGGCAGTGGAGAAACAAACATAAAACATGAAGAAACTCTGTATTTCTTATTGCTGTCTTCTCTAAACTGCTAGAAAATTAACATGCACTGGCCATGCTCCTTAGTAGAAACCAACCCTTAAGCAGCATTAATTGCATGTCGAGGTACCCCAGTATATATACTTGTGAGGGAAGGACCTGGCAAAGCTTGTCATTATTTCTATGAATTCTGTGTTTTAGGTGTAGGAGCAAAAAAGCAGGAAAGTTGTAATTCACTGACTTCTAACTGTAAACACTGGACTAACAGTGATTGAAGAAAGAAATTATCATTCTCATGGTGAAAAGCGCCTGTACAAATTGAGATCCAGTAAATGTTTGTCCTTTGCATAAAACAACTCTGGTGCCAGTTCATTCCTCAACTGTATTTCCCACACTGAAGAAAAATGAGCCCAAATTAACACTGCTGAATATAAATCCCGAGTATTTTTCTCTACTTCCATGCATTTAGCCTGCATGTTTTCAAAGTAAGATATTCATGAAACAGTATCTACTAAGTCCACTATATAATGGCAAAAACGAGAAGAGCAGCTATTCAAAACATACCTGTTGAACTTGATGTAGTTGTGGCTCCAAAAGTAAATCCTGGATTTGCTGCAGTGGTACTGCTCTCTCCTGAACGGAAGAGAAAAGGAGTAAGAGTCGAGCCAGTGCTGGAAGATGTGGTTGCTGGTTTGTTTTCTTGAGAGAAGCCAAATGACTGAGATGTTGCAGATTCTGCGGGATTGCCAAAAACAGAGCTGGTCACAGTGTTGCTGGGTTGTCCAAACACGAAGGGAGTGGGAACTGGCTGAGGGTTTGAGGAAGAGAGGGTGCTGCCAAACACGCTGCTGCTGTTGGCTGAAGTGATGGGTACCACGGTGCTGGAGGAGCTGGAGCTCAAGAAGCTGAAGGACGCTCCTTGATCTGAAAGGAAGGAACACAGTTACTACAAAGTCACACAAATGGAGTTTAACAACCAAGAACTTTTCACACAGCAACCATCTCTGACAAACTTTAATCCTCCACTGCAAACTTTCAACAAATTAAAGGAATACAAAACTGTGAAATATCTATGAAGTGATTTTGGTACCTTTGTAGCAGTAGAGAAACTGCAGCAGAGCTACAATTAGATGGAAATAAGATATTTCCTCTCTCCTTCCCTTTCACTATAAAAAACAGCACTAGTATGAGGCCTCTATACTGCACCATATTACAGATTTTATCACCAGCTGAGCTGCTAATAGTGAGACAATATAACTTCTGTGCTTACACAAGCAGTGATACAGGTTCCTTACGGTGTGGCATTTTTTTTTGTCTAAACGTAGTGTTAAAACTCACTGAAATCGACAAATAGCCACATATTGTCTGCATGTCAACAACTAGAACTAAAGACAGGCTGCAGGTGGTATATAAATCCCACAGATGTTGTGCAGTACAGCCTCAGAGGTATTTGACAGACACGAGCAGAGAAGTGAAAGCAAGAGATGTTCTGTTTACCGCAAGTACTGGTTGGTGCCCCGAACGTAAAAGGTGCCTTGGCCTGCTCACTTTCCTTCTCTGATGGTTTACCAAAACTAAAATTGAATACAGGTTTTGCTGTGCTCTCCTCTTTGGTATGCTCAGCTGCCCCAGATGAAAAGATAGGCTGTGCCTTTAACTCTTCATTGTCAGCTTTCTTTCCAAATGCTAATGGACCAGCAGAAGTGACAGAGTCCTGCTTCTCTTCTGCCCTTCCCAGAACAAACTGTGAGGCAGGTGCAGACTCCACACTGCCAAAAGAGAAGCCTCCCTTCGTTGAAACATTTTCATCCTTTTTCTCATCTGACTTCTTAAATGGCAAAGCAGGTGATGCCGCATCCTTTTCTGCCACAGTTCCAAAAGTGAAGCCACCGACTCCAGGTTTATTCTCATTAGTAGCTATGGAAGAAGTAGAACTTGTAGCAAAACCAAAACCTCCCAAGACCGGTTCCTCTTTCTTTTCCTGCTGTCCCAGACTTGTCGTTCCAAACTGAAATGTTGAAGGAGCCTGACTGCTTGTAGATGGAAGTCCAAAAGTAAAACTATTACTTTTACTTTCTTTTTTGCTGTCTTCTGATTTAGAGTCTGAGGAAGAAACTCCAAATTTGAAGTTCCCTGAACCAGTAGGAAACTTAAATCCTTCAGTCACAGTGTTGGATGATGCAGATTCGGATGCAATGCCGAACTTAAAGCTACTTTGTTCTCCAAATTTAAAATTTCCTGTGCTAGCTAATGTTTGAGAAGATTCAGAGGATGATGATGGGACACCGAATGTAAATGATGGCATTGCAGCATTTGTAGATGCAGTAGCAGTACCAAAACCTGCAGAAATAAGCAAAAATGTCAAGTTTGCAATATATGATGTAGTACATGCAGGCTTTAGTTACATAGCTGGGATTCCAGTCTTCAGCCTTCCCAGAGTCAGAATTGCTCAACAAAACACCTCCTGCACACACAGACAAGTAAGGAAACTCCACACTTCCTCTCTACACATATCTTCTTGCAATGGTGCTCTTCTGCGCAGCACCTGGCTTAGAAAAGCACACTGCTGAGCTCTTTGGAAGACCTGGTTTTAGTCTAAACTCCAAATGAGCACCATATAAGGGCTTGAAACAAACAACTGTGTCACTGACACAAGCTTTCCTCTAAAAAAAACCTAATCCCTTTCTGGAGAATGGGTGTGGAAAAATACACATACAATCTTATTTGTGCAATATTCCTAAACAACAAATGGACAGTTTTGCCATACTCAAAGGAAAAATCACTGTACTTAAAAAAAAAGAAAGGAAAAAAGTTGCAGAATGCACATCCTTGTTCTTCTCAGTAAGCATTACCTTTGAGTTCTGCTTTGGTGCCTGGTTTTGCAGTTTCACAGGCTATGCACTTTGTGGCTTCCGCTTTGTTTTGGACCAAGCAGACCTCACATTCCCAGCTTCCTTCAGGCTTCTTGAACTTGTCTAAATCCAGAAAACCTCCAGAAGAAGCAGAAAATGCAGGAACACTGCTACTGGTTACAGGCACTGAACTCCCTGAGAAAGAAGCAAGATAGTTAATCATCCTGCTTAAATCATACACAAACCTTTTAAGAAACGCTCACTAAATTGCAAAGCACACAAGTGTAACAGTAAAAAACCATCAAGCTACAAGCTGACTTGAGTCAAACATAATCTGAGAATGTGAACAATAGAAACACCTGGATTCTTCTTTATAATCTATATATGAATTCAAGCACAAACTGAACCAGTGACATTTAAACAGCAACTGCAGTTCATAAAATACAGCAACACAGCCGATTTCAGATGTAAATTACAGGTAGTATATTGAACTAAAACTACTAAAAGAATTCCTGTGACACCAGTCACCAGTAGTCAAAGTTAGCATCACTCCAGTTAAGGATCACTGTCAAGTGATGCAAGGCTGACAAATCATTAGAATGATTCATCAGCAAGTCAGAAGGACAGGACACATTCAAAACTATATAGAGACAAAAGAAAAAAAGGAACTGAAAGCTTCCAAACTCGCAACTCTTGTGTTCACCACACAAGCTACACTGCCTTCAACAGCAGCAGAAACCTACTGCTGCTGAGGCACTAAATCCAACACCTGGCCTCTAACTTTCCCCCCCTCTAAAGGAACAGATGGCACTTGATACTGCACCCCAAGAGCAAACTTCAGCTCCACAAGTCTTAGGAGTGAAGCAGACATCCCAAAGGCACAAAAGCACCACAAAACTGTACTCTTCACCTACAGTGAACCACTGAGGGTGGCATTCAAGAGAGAGACACAAGATAATTTCTCAAATTCAAAGCAGTAACATTTCCTAGACAGGAACGAGTCTTCTTTTCCACAGCACATCCCATTAATTTACATTCCCCCCATTTCACATGCTTCACTCATCCCCCTGACAAACATAATGTAACTTCACAATTCTCTGCACTGTGGTGGTCATGGCAAACCCTTCACTTCCAAAATTCTTCCTTTCAATAGCCAGTGTCTTGGACAAAATGCCACTTGACCACTCTGAAGCTGAAAGTCCATGAGAATAAGCTTCCTCTGAAATGCATTATTTTATCTGAAGACATTCCACTTAGTACACAGTGATTATAACAGCACAATCTGTTCCATCTTACACCTATTTGTTTCCCCCAGGATGCATTTGCAAATGCGTTTTTGACATTCAATTAGGTTAAGAACAAATGAAAGTTACACTAAAATAATTATTTGTGCTTTAAAAAAATAAACTCTCTCAAAATCAGTTACAATGACATATAACGGAAAACAACCCGGAAACGAACTGAAGAAGGCACCCACCTCCCCAAGATCTGTAAGAACCCTGACCTTCCCAAACAAGGTTATCCATGTTCTGAAAAGCATAGGCATAGCTGAACACATGGTTCTGCTTTAGCACAGGACAACTGGCTAAAGACTACACTTGACAGCGCACACACAACCGATGCTGACAATGGTGGCAAGCATCAGCCCTTTATTACTCCCCAGTACAACTTTCTGTAGTTTTTTTTCTCACATGCCTAACACCTGTGTGTCCTTTTACTCTTTTGGGATTGGTCAGTACACACCAGCATTCCCTGTTTCTTCTCCTTCAATGCTGTTCAGCTGTCTTACACAGCTGCACCCCATTAGGGATGAGGCTCAGCCGCAGCCCCATTCCTATTCTCCCACACACACTGACTTGGAATCTGGCTTCATACCTCTGCTCAATTCCACACAAATGCTGACTGGAGACATTTGAAGCCACGTTGTGCAAATACTGCTTCTACTTATGAAAGAGGAAAACAAAACCCCAACAAAGCCAGTAGATTTTAGCTCCTTGCAAGGAGTTCACATTTTTCCCCACTGAAAATCAGTCAACTGGTTTTACTTAATTAAGGCATCCATTTTAGTCATTTTTCCTCACTAGCTGTAAAGCAGGGTACATTTGCTTCAGTACAGCTCTGCACTAATACATTTCCCAATCAGTTCAACTCATGTGACAGGCTGGAATCTGGGCTGAGACCTCCAAAGTGCCTGAACCATTCCTGCAGAGAGCCACTAATCCATCCTGTCTGGCATACAGCCATGCTGCTCAAAATATTTTTTATATGCAACATATTTTATTCTCTAAAAAACGTACACAAACGAAGATTGAAACAAGGGAGAAGAGAAGAACAAACCTGGTTTCTCAGACTGACAAGATACACATTTGCTGTCTTCTGCCTTGTTTTGTACAAGGCACACTGAACAGTTCCAAGAGCCTTTTGGCTGCTTAAATTTGTCTCCAAACCCCAGAGTGACTGTTGTGCCAGTGCTGCTGGAGGTGGATGTCACTGTCACCGAGTTGTCCGTGACCACTGGCATTGTCAGAGCAGGCATCACTCCTGTTCCAGGCTTTGGTGTCTCACATGCTACACATTTTGTAGCTTCAGGTTTGTTCTGGACCAGACAGGTATCACAATCCCACGTGTTGGGTGCCGGTTTAAATTTGTCTTCAAAGCCCAGCGCCCCTGCCGTAGGGGCTGTTGTCTTGGAAGAGACACACGGACTCACACTCATCGTCTGCTTCGTACTCTCAACAGTGGACACTTTAGCAGCTTCACACGTTACACATTTGCCATCTGTGGTTTTGTTCTGCAGACAGGGGTCGTGTGTGTCAGACTGCCAGAACGAGGATGCCTGTTTAGAGGTGTCTTTACCCGCAGAAAAACTGCTTATTGCAGGCCTCGTATAGACCACTGTGCTCGCAGCGGGCTGTGCAGATGAACAGGAGGGTGATTTCCCAGACATAAAGCCTAGTTTTAAAAAAAAGAAAAAAATAGAGGTCTTACTGATGAAGCTGTACCCTGACTGCATGGAAGTTACTTATAATAGTAGACAGCACAAATTTAAACCAAGTGTCAATGGTTACAACTATACATTCCAACTAACTGCAAGAGGAAGTCCATGGAAATCTTATCTGAAGGGATGAAATTTCATATGCTGAGCTGGGACACAACAGAACACTTATTTAAAGCTTGATTTAACTCTTCACTTCCAAGAAAGTTTTAAATACAAATCTCATTTTTATCTGCCACTACACTGGTAGATACAAGTATAAACAAACAGTACTGAAAGCTGACGATCTGTCACAGACTGGAAATAATCCAATTTAATTTTAAGACACCATGCCCAATCGAATCAAATTTCTAAAGCTATTTCTGCCATAGTAGATGACTCACATTTACTTAGTAGCTGTACAGCAGTTGGTACTTGGAGCAGCAATCCACACAGTATTCCCTCACAAATACTGAGTAATAATTAAGTGACAAAAATTAAGACAAACACACATTTTTTCTTCTATAAACTTTGTTCAAAATGCTCAAATGGCACACGCCAACTCTTTATTTAAAGTTGCAAACTTTTCGGAAAACAAGAACCACCAATATGGAAACACTAAGGAAAATGCTACAGCAACACATCTTAAATATCAGCACAGTTTAACTGTAAAGCTAAAATTAAGAGTTTCTCTTTTTGTTGTTACATTATTGTTGCTTTGGGGCCTGGTTTTTTTATATTAGAAGTGGAATCTTCGAATAGTGTGGATTTAGAACCTGATTCTGTTCAATTTCTGATAAAGAAAACTAATGGCATTTCACCCACAGGTCTTTCCTTAAACAAAACACACAAGAGTATTTTCTCTCACTTAGCTCCTTCCAATATAAATAGGCACTGCCTTCTAAAGTTGTACACAGATTTCATAATAAAAAGTCCTGCTGTATCTCAAGGCTTATGGGAAAGATCAAGCTCAATTAAGTCCTTTTTCCTAAAACAAAAAAACATCATCTGAACACACTCTCTTTACTCAACAGTTGAAAACAATTGCAGTGGCTTGAAAACCACTTTTTTTGAACTGAGACAGCCCACTGCTACTTAAAATTTACATCTGAACCCACAGTAACTGTCAACATTTAAGGCCAAAAGATATGCAACTTCTGAGACACCTTGAGGAATGAAGTCATCTTTACCATTCTTAATTTCTGGAGATGATGAAGGTGGAAGAGGAATGTTTGTAAAGCATTTTACAAACACTTCCTTTCCAATTACATACATTTTATTTATTTAAACAAAACACTGATTCTTTGACTAATTCTTTTTATACTTTGGTTTGAATTACAACCTAACATGTAAAGGAGAAGCAATGCATCTGTTTAGAAACTGCAGTTTTCCCATCAGCAATGAAAGCCCTTTTTAACAGAAGGGGGCATCAAGTCTAACAGATGCAGCATTTAAGTCTATATTTACTGCTGACACTGCCTTAACTGTGACAAATTGTCCGGGGGTGGTTTTGGTTTGCTGTTGTGCTGGGCTTTTTGAAAAATCAATGCAGCTATATGCAAGTGTATTCTCTGCAAAATATTTTTTGAAAGAATTCATTATCTCACCAGGGCTTTTTAGAATGTCTAACACACTTCCTTGCTTTAAGAACTTAGCAGGTTTGCAGAACCCATCATATTCTTCTTCCTCTTCCTTCTTATTGCTGGTGCTGTTTACAGTGGCACTACCTTTAAAAACAAAACAAAATCCACATTTTACAAAGAAATCCACTTAGAATATATTCACTTTTGCTAGAAACAAGAATTTCCATGTTTCATTCTTCGTTTTTAAATAAGAACCTTCAAATTTCAACCTTATTTACAACAGTTTATAGTTACAACCTGATTAAAAGCAGACCTGTCACTGAAAACACACTTTGCTGGGAATTTGTAACAAGCTTAGAAATGACAGACTAACTATTTAACATACAAAAAAACCGAGAGAATTTGCACTCTATGTTTGAAATGCTAGAATTTTTGTTACCTGGACTAAGGATGGATGTCACTGGTGTATCAGTGGATCCAGAAAGTTCTGATGACTTTACGACAGGAACACTAAATGTAAACTTAATCTGCTATGAAAAAGAGAGGGTTTTTTTAGATTCTAAGAAATTTTACTCAAGTTTCATACACAAATAATTCAAAATCCAGCCTTCAAACTTCTGGTGGGTGCTGAGTGAAAAATTACAAATCAGAAATCTATATATTTGTTTCCCCCCTTACCAGGGCCAATTCTGCTTTATTTTTCCACTTTTAGTGGAAATACTATTTTTAGTATTCTAGTAAAGCCTTGAGGAAACGTTGGGATTTATTCTACTTACAGACAATGGAGGTAGCACTTCCACCTCGGTAGATTTCACAATTGGAGATGAAAATACAAACGTAGGACTGCCAACGTTACTTGCTGGTTGTACCTGTATTTTCAAAAGAATTAAGGTTTGTATCTAAAAGAAAAGCATCCAGGTGAAACAACAGCAGCTACCTGAATTCACAGTCTAACAGATATTCTGCAGTGAAGTTGGGAAATCTGATGTTTGATATTTCTGATCCACAGCTAAGAGTTTCAAGAAAAAGCTTGCAAGGGAGTGTCTAAGATGGACAGAGGCATACCAAAATATGTCTTACTCCCCACCCCTCATCTGAATACAACTCTGTTTAATTCAGCAGGTTATAAAATCAGGTTGGTGAGTTTCATGAGCACTACTGAAAAAGTTAACATTCAGCAAGGGGATGTATACTCACCCTGAGAAAGTATTCACAGGTAAAGATTTACCTTGTTCATCACTGCTTTTGAAACAATGCTGGGTGATGAGGAGACAGCACTACTGGCAGGGAAACCGAAGTTGAACGTCGGCAGCGATGCACTACTGATGGGCAGGGGTACTTCAGGTAGTTCTTCTTGCTCCATCTCCTAGGTGCAAATTTTAATTTTTGTTAATTTTTTCCTTTAAAGAAGCTGCAAAAATCTAATTTTTCACTTTCTTTAGAAAAGTTCTCGATTTTAATATTTCTTTAAAAAGTTGTAAATTTTAGTTTTTCTTTTTTGCAAGACCTACTACCTTCATACCCTGTCCCCCCATTAGCTGCTTAACAAAGTTAAGTGTAAGAGAGAGATCTATAGACAAAGCAGGTTTTCACAAGGAATCCTAACCTCTCACATAAGCCTGCCACATCATTTTTATTTATGGCAGGCCAGTTTCTACGCAATACTACATCAATCACCTGTCCAGTAAGAATATTGAAAGTAAGCTCAAAATTGTTACCTGAGCAGAAGAGAAAGGGGAGCAGATAAGATTTATTTTTGGTTTTGTCCTTTAGTTAATAAAGATCTAGAAAGACATAACCTCTCTAGGATTCTATGATTCTTTTATCTCTTTAATTAAGAGCACAAGTCCATGGCAAGTAAGAAACTGTTCCTCTTGCAAAATTAGGTAGGACAGTTGATAAAGTCTCTGAAGTCACTTGAACTCGCAAAAAAAAAAATTTTAAGAAGGATGGGTTTTCCTTTGAGTACCAAAACCCCCAAACCAAATCAAAGCACAGAAAGTCAAAAATTAAACCCTGATGAGCGAAATGGAGGATCATACTCTGGTAAATCTAGTCGGTATTAGGATGCAAATTTAAAATTCAGAAATCAGTGTACCTTAAAAACTTCTGCTCTTACCCTTGTCTTTTAAACCCTTTGATTACCAAAATCAGATTGGTTAGGGTTTAAATGGGAATAGCCAATCTCTTCACAATTTGGACAGTAGTACCAATGTCTACTCAGAAGTGACTAAGCAGAGATGCACATTGCTACTACAGACATTCAATGTACCCCACAGATGACATATTTCAGAGATCTGATCTGAAGGGTCTTTTACACCTTGATATCAAGACCATTTCTCTTACAGAAACATTCTCCAGTATTTCCTACTTCTTTATTTTGCATCAGTCAGAAGACCAAGTTAACCTCTTTAGATTTAAGATCCAGCAGTAGGCAGCTTACGTAACACTCAGGCAGGAAGATAATCCTTGGGGTAGTAACGACTATCATTGCATTAAATGGAGTTTTCCCATTAAAACAAGTAAGAAAACCCCTTAACAATGAGTTTGAGTAAGTGCCAAAAATTGTGAATGATCCTTAGCAAACATGCAAAACACCGTCTTTTGCTTCAGGCTCTTGGCCCATACCTTTCTACATATAAAATAACAAAATATAAAAATCTTTTTTTTAATACTTGCCACTTCATTCGTTTCTAAAAGCTCTACAAACCACTACCAAATTTATTCATTCAACAACTAATAAGAAACTTTATAGTATGAAGAATATCCAAGATAATACAATGGGAGATTTTAAAAATACAAAAACAAAGTTGAGGCACTTATACAGACAATTAAACTGGAGTCTGCTCTGAAACCCACAGCAAAACACCCACAGAACTGAAACAGCATTATTGTAAATTACTGCGAGGCAATGAAGCTACTTATTTCAGTAATCACAGTGAGATAATTAACCTGAGAGACCCTTACCAGTTGTTGTTTTTGTCCAGGTCTTGACGCACAGTATCGCTCCCTCTCCCTTCTCATCTTGCCACAGGCACTATCCATCCTTCCTCCTGAAGACAGACCATTGGATGCAGGAGTATCGAGTTTGGGGTAGCTCAAATTGCTGGCACAGAATAAAAATACAAAGGTTGAGGAAGGGTATTAAAAAGAAAGCGAAAAAAAAAAGAGAAAAGCCCCCAAATTTATCAAATAATTGTTTCAAGCTATTATTAGCCACTATTACTCCTAGAACTATTGCCTAGATTATCTGCTAATTACAATCAGAGAAAACCATCCCACAAGTTCCTAAATGCTGGTAAATAGCTGGTGTTCTAAACAGCAAAAGCTGAATAAGAGCAGCAGTGAGAACAACATACATAAAATACAGTCACAACATCCTTAAAGGAATGATGACTAAGCCAGAAGACCTGAAATAGAAGAGCTGATTTAGACTGTTATTTTCTAATGTTTGCTTTTAATAGTCCAGACAGTGGAAATTTTGACTGCCAGCTCTCTGATTCTGTGATGAACATGCATCTCTGAGGGGATAGAGAAGAATAACTAAAAATACACGGGCGGGGGGCAGGCAAGTGTGTGTGTGTGTGTGCGCGCGCGCGCGCGCAGGAAATGCTGCCAACAGCTCTTATGGAATTGAGAGGCTTAAACTTGTGTGGCAAGAAAATATGACAGAAGCTTCATAAGCAGCTCAGGCTTTCCTGAGGCCATCAGCAGAAGCAGCAGAGGTGTTTGGGTGTGCCAACATTCCAGAAGCCTTTTCAGACATGAATACAGATCCCTTTTGTAAGGCATACAAAGGCATTTCTCTGTTCATTACAAAAGCCTAGATCCAAACCAGAAAGACTGCCTAATCCAAGTGGGAAGGGGAAAGAAAAAGAAAAAAACAAAAGAAAAACCTCAAAACAAACAAACAAACACACACCACCCCACATACACACCAAGAGCCCCCCATCCCTCCCCCAACAACAACAAATCAAACCAATCCCAAGCCAAATCCCAAAACAGAAGTGAACGAAGGAATAATAACAATAGAAAGCAGTACGGCATGACGATGAAGTATCCCTGAAAAAAATTACAATATCAAGCTTATCCTGCAGCCAATCAGTCAGTCATTACAAAAGCACACTGGATGACACTGGAAGATACCAGGTCAAGCTTCTAAAGGACTGAGGAAAAGAACTGGTCTAAACCTCTCAGATAGTTGCAAACATCTGCTCGGCACTGTAACCACTGAGAGGAAGCCAGACCCTTAAAGCCATATGCTCAAACTTTTCCCTAATCCAAAGTGACAATCAATTTGAATTATGAAATAAAATCTCATGTCAAAATAAATCTTTATTCAGACAATTATAGCATATCTATGATAGCCCATATTCCTCTTTTCTGTTAACACCTGTCAGCTTCTAAGGGGCAAAGACAGTTCTGTCTTCAAGCAAGTCAGTCCAATCTACAATTCTGATGCTGGTTTAAAACAGCCTTTGTTAGGCTGAACAGAGATGTACCAAAGTACTGCAGGTTAGCTGCACGAAGAGACTCTGGCCCTTTTTAGTTTTGTATTCCCACTCCATAATATGACAATCAACAAGGGATTGGTTGTTAAAAGAGTTAAAATAAAAGGACCATCTAGTATTAAGTCAAAAGTAGAAACACAGCAGTAAAACTTGTGAAACAAATGAAAAGCAGTATCAGTTTCCTGGATCTCTCTTCTACATGGAGAAAGGAGCTGCACCAAAGAAAACTTAGAACAGTTTGAAAACCCACAATTAAAACCTAACATCTGTTAGCACCTCTGCCAAAACCAAAGATGGTTCCTGTAAAGTCAAACTCTTAAGACTAAAACAAAGGGCTGGCTTTGGGGGTTTTTTTGCAAGCCAAAGAATGCCCAAGGTCATGTAAGAATTGCTTGGAAGATGAACACAGAGCCAACACATTAGCAGATTCCCTAATACTGTTCTTTGAAAGGTTTGACTCCTCAAAAAAAGGGGTATCTTCTGAGCACACAGTGCCTCAGTTCAAGCATTACCCAAAAGATTAGTTGCCCAGAAGGGAGAGTCACCAATATTATCTCAAGTCATTCTATGCCGAGCAAGCAGCCTAATGCAAGACAATCTCCTCAAGAAGAAATACAATCATTAACTCTCGGGGAGTTTTTTTTTTTTTCAGAGACAAGCTGGCATTTGTCTTCGGATGACTCTGAAGGGCTTCTGTTTTTCATGCAAACTCACAGAGCAGACAAGTGCCTTTGTCATGTAAGGAACGTTAGAAAACAATCTTCCTCTAGCTTTTTGTATAAATAAATAAATTAATAAATAAATACATAAATAATTAAAAAGCCACAAAACAAAACAAACCCTAAAAATCAAATTTACTCCTGAACTGTAAGACATTTCACATTATAAAGAATTTTTCAGAAAGAAATTCCTGTGCAACAAAGCCTTCACACTCCATGGAAGTATTTAATTACCTGAAACTAACAGCAGCTCCCCCAATGAACACTAAGATGCACAAACAGTTAAACTCTCTCATAATACAATTTTTTCACTTTTTCTATTCCCTTTTACTGAGAACTGTTCCTGCCCTTCCAAGAGAAGGCAAGAGTGCAAACTGTACTGACAAAGAAAGGGGCCTTCTATTTTCAAGTGTTTTAAATTAATAGATTTGTCATACCTTTCAGATGATTTTACAGGCTTTTCTGCAGGAAAACTCTCCTCTACCATATCCTGCAAAATAAGTTTTATTTATTTCAAGATTTATCCGAATATATTTATAAACAAAACACAAATAGCAAACAACCAAACACACATTTTGTGCTGTTTTGCTTTTTTTCCATTTATACCACTAAATATACCCCATCTGCTTAAGCTTGCTCCCTAACTACCCTGACTGTCCACTTAAATCTCCAGCCCATATATTTAATACTTGGTCATTTTTACATTCAGAAGGATACTGAACCATGGGTGATTTTTTTTCCTGAAAGACACATCAGTATTGTTTTAAGGCAAGTTTATCAGGGACTCCATCTACCCCAAAGTGATCAGAATGGGTAATTAAGAAAGTAATCTGAATTGGTAATTGCTAGAAATCTCATCTCACTTGGAGCCTGCAGTTCACCTGAAACATTTTATACACAACATCAACACATTCCACCAGCCATGTGAACAATAGCATATGTAAAGGAAATTCATGTTTCTGTATTTCAATACTCTTTCACTGCGGAAAACCTGGCCCAACAGCACACCACCCCACTGAGAAAATAAGCAGCAGCCACTTAGTGTGCCAAAGATACAATTATATTCATAAAACATCTCAGCATCTCTTTTACAATGGTTCCCACTTTTCTTAATGCTTACCTCAAGTACACTGTTGGTGCTCTTGCAAGAAAGAGCACCAAAAGTAGACTGGTTAGACACATTCCAATCTTGCAAAAAGCAAGCAAATTAGGACATGAAAATTTACTTACTCGATGATCTGTATCTACCCTTTGGTGAATTTTTCTGGAATTAGTAGCTGATTTCAGAGATGGTTTAAAATACGTGATCCGACTCCCTGTCAGGGAGACTGGCTTTGGTGTCACAAGTTTCTGGACAGGTGGATGTGGCGAATCCATCTTTGAAAGGGAAGCAGCAATCAATTTATCCTTGCACTCACCCAACTGACCACAGCATTTACTGGTGACAGAAGTTCCAGGACTATAAATCTCCCACTATCTCAGCACCCAGTGAAAACTAACTGGAAGTACTGAAAACATTTAGCTTACAGAAGGAAATCACCAGAAAATAAGTTATAAAATCCAAAAAGCTACAGCAATAGTCAAAATCTGATTGAATCCTGTGTCAAAATTTGGCAGTTACTTCACAGACAAAAAAAACTATATTCCCATAGGCAAAATAACTCATGTTACAATAATATGCTCCCATCCTTTCCTCTCCTCTGCCCTCATTGTGACTTTTTTTTTTTTTTCAGTGACTTAAATCCATTAATTTAATATTGAAACTGTTAAAGAGAGTTAAATCAGGTTCTGGGTTTCTTTTTTTTTCTGCATTTCTTCCCTTGAACTTACACTTAAAAAAAAATTGTGAAATATTTTAAGAAGTCTCATTAGTGTATGTTCCAATGTCATAGACAAACATTTGATGCTCCTAAAAGTACTGTAAAGGTCTGTCAAAACTTTTTTACAGAAAAAGACTAATTATTAAACAAAAAGCACTGCACATTCTGCAAAACTGGTTTAACTGAACAGAGAAAGAAGGAAGACCCCAAAAGGCCACATGATGTATCAAATCATCTGTAGCCTTGGTGATAAGAAGAATGAGATTCAGAATGTATCTACTATTTAAATTAGTATCAATAGATGGTTGTGTCCCAACCCAGGGGCAGAACTGCATGACCTTTACATGGGCCCATTTCTTCTAGACCTTGTCCTGGTCTTTCCTTCTGGATAGCATCCCTCAGATGTGTCAACTGCATCGCTCAGGTGTCAGCTGCAAACTTGCTGAGGGCGCACTCAGTCCCATGATCTCAATGACGATGATCTGGCATTTGGATTTTTTAAATTTCATCCCACTGATGACTGCCCAGTGCTTCAATCTATCTCGATCCCTCTGTAAGGACTCTTGTCCCTCAACAGAGTCGGCAGCACTTCCCTGTTTCATACCATCAGCAAACCTGCTAACGGGGCATTCAGTTTGTGTCTCCAGACCACTGATAGATATTTTGAACAGGACTGGCCCTAGAACTGATGTAGCCAAATTCACTGCAACCTTCTGCATCCTGCTGTTCAACCAGCTCATCCCAGAGCTAGACAACTTCCCCAGAAGGATGGAAGAGGGAGAGCACCAAAAGCCTCACAAAAATCCAGCAAACATCTGCCAGGAAACATCTGCCACCTTATCTTCACATGCCAGGCAGACATCATTATTGTAAAAGGGTATCAAAACCAGTGAAACAAGTATGTACAACAAGAAAAAAAAAAGTAACCCAGTTAACATGTTCAATGGACTAAGAGTAATTTTGTCTGGTGTAGATCCTCAATATAAGAAAAATATGCAAAAAAACCCCAACCAAACAAAAAAAACAACAACAAAAAAAACCAAAAAAACAACAACAACAAAAAAAAAACAGTAAAACTTTTGGCAGAGTATCCAAGTGTCCTGTCAACCATTTGTTCACTTTAGCAGGATAACACATAACCTTCTTCTGGGCACATACAATCCTGTCCTCCCTTTCCATCAAGGGCTACCCTTTCTCCCTGCCAAATTTTATGAATTCTAGCATTATGAGTAGACAATTTCTCTATTTTTACCCAGTGACAGCTGCGTCCAACATTCACTTTCTGACCAATGTCAGGGTCTATGCTGCAAATCTGGCAGATCTTTTTAAATGCCTCATCACAGATGCAGAACCTCCATCAGCTTTGTTTTCAATTACCGGGATAATATTTAAGAGATGGTAAAAAACTTACATACTCTATTTACTCTATTACATACTCATATTCTTATAATTTAAAATTCTCCCAAAGACCATGAGATATTTATAAATAACTCCTAAGTGACTGCAGAATTAATTATACTCCTAATCATGGGATTAGCATAAAAAACTTTTTAAAACATTCTATCCACTTCCTTATTACAACCGCAGATTAAAAGTTTGAAGAAAAAACATTTTTGCTCCTGTTCAAAAACCACTGAAGAAAAATTATTTTTGTTCCTTTGATTGCCTGAGCTAAAAGTGACCTTTTATGGTTTCATAATTTAATAAATGTGATACTCCAAAATTTTTTACACAAAAACAAGGAAATAATGATTTACCACAGCAATAATTCAGTTCTACTTCCAAATAGGAATTTAGGAGCATAAATTTACAGAAACAACAAAATTTAACAATTGTCCGATTTTCTCCCTGCCTTGAGTAGTAATAAAAAATATAAGTTGTTTTTTGCTTAAAATAAACATGGAAATCTGTACAAGATCTGAACAATCAATCAGTATTTTTCTATTTCTGATTATTTCTGCAAGAGAAAGCTGTCTGAAACAAGAATGTTATCATGCAACTTAACTCCAAGTTGCAGGCCAAGATAAAACCACTTTATGTGTTCTAGGGAAGTTGTTCTTTACATATCAGCACACCACCACAAAAAAAAAAAAAAAATTCTCCACCTGAGTAATCTTCACAGTCCTTCACCTAGTGTGGATTGCAAAGACATTTTTAGCCATTTCCACACAGCCAAGGCAGCTATAACTCACATAAGGCTAATATGAACTCGAATTCACGTGCGTCCTGTCATTGAGATTTGTAACATTTCTTCTAAGAGCTGTAAAGCAGAGCAAGTTACCTATCGCAGCTTAACATGTTACTGGTTCTTACCTGGTTTTGTCTGGATTGGAAGCTAGTCACATTCAGCACACTCCTGTCCACAGGCTAACAGGGAAAAAAAGGGCCAAAATATTAGAGGATGGGTTTTTCCCTACAAGAGGGTTCCATCCAACAAAAACACAGGGGCTTTGTGATCAACTTACAGAAGACAGCGGACTGGAAACAGAAGATGGAATCCTTTTAGCATCCTGTTGAAAAAACAGATGCAATAAGTTAAAGCGGACCTGACATTAAGTAACATCTTCATCCTATACTGGCACATTTCCTATGTTTTTCAAACACATGGAATAAAATATTAAAAGGAGTGCCCCTTACCGCCAAAGGGCTTGACATCTTCTCCAGTGTCTGCAAGATGCGCCGCGCGGTGGAACTTGTCACACCATAGGACTGCACATTTGCTTGCTTAGCTTTCATTTGTCTTTTTATCGGCGGCTGAAAAATTAGCATTGCCAATGTTATGATGCTGCATTCTGAGTTACACCTGTATGTTTGATGCCCTAGGGCTACACTGGTGATACAACCAATACTCTCATAATGACAGAGAAAAATGCACTCACTGAGCATTCAAGGCATGAAGAAGAAATATATACTCCACTGACTTTACAGAGGTTTAAGTGGGGCCCTGCATATCTTGCACGTGGGATAGAGCAACAAAAGAAATCCTTAAGTGCAAAAGGTCATAAAATAAGATGTTAGGCTCATAGGGTCTCTGAAGCAGTGATTAGGAAAACAGAACTGAAGTAAATGCTTGTGCTGTAGAAAGTACTTTCAGCAGCAAAACAGACCTTGGAGTTTCATGATGGTGTACCATGGCATTTTAAAACCAGAGAATACAATCATTATCACAAATTTCTAGTTTTACTTCTCTCATTTCCTCCCTTCCCCTAAGACTGCAGATCTTTTCACTCTCTTTAGAAAGATAAAGATCTGATTTGAACTGTAATAGATCTAAACATAATACACTGAAAAAATGAATGTTGTACCACATGACTGAATATAATGAAAAAAAACTTCAGTGTGACCATTATTTTTTTTAAACTATGTTACACCTCTCATGTAACCACATCATGCTTCCCAGACAACTATGGACTTCGTGAAGACAGGAAGCAGATCACACAACGAACAGAAAAAGCAAGTGAGACTTGCTGTATGCAGCAACAAACAAGCCTGCTTCTCCTTTAAAAACCTAGTATTTGCTTCCTCTTTTCAAAAGAATCCACAATTTTTGTAAAAAATGAAAATAGCTGACCAAAGAAGACTTCTAGCTTACAGAAATTTTAAATGTTCTAAAGCTGGACTCAACACCAAGTCAGGAAAACCTGCAACGTTCAAGATTTCCCTGAATCAGGAAACCATAGGTCCCCTTGCTCCACAGTAGAAACAGACTGCCAAAATAGGTCCAGCAAATTTATTTTCATGTCCTTAAAGTTCCTTTTAACTTTTTAGTTTTTTTAAAAAGGGCATTTTCATTTAAACTAATTAGAACCAAATCAGATTTTACTGACTTGCTTTTAGATTCAACTCTAGCTACTGAGAGCAGTCAGGATTTTTAATTTGCTGGCTCATTTTAGACCACAAAAAAACACTTAGAGACAAGCAGCTCTTCTCAAGAGCCATCTGAATGACAGTAAAATAGAGAGCACCTTATTGTGTATCTTGATACAGCATGTAGGACTGCATGCCTCCCTCTCAGTAACAAAAGTACAAAAGATGAGCAAATTTGCATTTTGTACACTACTATATTAAAAAGTGCACAATATGGTATAGTTTGAGTGCTTGTGTAAGACCTACACGCAAGCATCACGGAGGTAATTTTTGCTGCTATTAACAAAGTTTTCAAAGTTATGCCATCATTGCAATTATTTACGTTATTTTACCAGAATACAGTCAGAGGCAGACCATGGCAGAAAATGAAAATTTTCAGAAGATGTAACAGAGGAAACCCCTACTACAAGACACTGCCCAGCAACTAAGATGCTACTGTCATTCTCGTGCTTTATGATAAGCATTTCTACATAAAGTGTTACACAAGAATTTAAACAAAAACTGTAAGCTGAGTGGGCACGATAGGAACTGTTGCCACATTTTTCAAGTTAAGTTCCCAGCTCACAGCTTTTTTGGCCAAGCTCCCCGTTCTGCATTTCAACTACGTTTTCCCTCCCCACTGCACTACTGCCCTCATACCTGGTAAGCAGAAATCTGCACTCTTGTCTGTCTCGCTGCTGCAGCTGCACCACCGTAAGAGGTCTTTCCAGGGTAAAATGGAGAATCCCCAAGCTGTCTTGTCTTAAAGACAGAAGTGTTTCCAAGAGACTACAGAAAGGTATTATGGTGAGTGGTTAGTACAACAGCTACACATTCAGCTTGACCAAAAGTAATACTGTGCAGTACTTACAGGAGAGGGAGATCCAAAAGCAGATAAATTGAATGCAGGTTTTTTAGAGCTAGAGGCAGGATGCTGTGAGAGGGAATGAGATCTTTCAGCTTCTGGGGACCAGAGCAGTGGTGCTGAAGTATTTTTTGAAACTGTGATATCTGCCAAAATGATAAATGCTATATGTAAATTCCTTACACACACAGAGAAATTTAGTATTAAAACATCACACAAACTCCAGAGTTCTCTACAAAAACATCTCACAAAGTAAAAAAGTCCCTTAACACACATTTCTCTGGCACTCTAACCTTCAGAGCTCTTCAAACAGATTAATTTCACATATGGTATGAAACCCAAGTATCAACTCTGAACCTAAAATCTGCTCATAGAACTGTGAATACATGACCTTTCAGTGGTCTTTCAAAAGCATTCACATGTTAATTGCACATTTCCAATAAACACAATTTTATTTTTTCTTCCTTCATGATAAAATAAAGGAACTGAAAAAACAGTAGTGCATCTCTAATGATACCAAGCTTTTCCTATGTTGGCAGAGAGTTGGAAACCAGCACAGAACAGAACTCACCAGGCCATAACCCTGAAAAATTACCCAAAGGCTGAATTAACAGAGTTAACCACGTATGTTTCCCGTATGTTTTATGGAAATGTACCAGAAAGTTCTAGCAAACTCAGGTTCTATTGCTACGTCCTGGCAACACCTACTCTGAATTGTCTAACTGTGGTCTCTGGAGAACTGGCTGAGCATGCCTCCATCCCCATTTATAGGAGGGACTAGAAAAATTGCGAACTTGCTGTCTGCCCTTTCTCAGTGAGATACCTAGATCATAGTCTACATAAATACAATGTCTGGGGTTTTTTTTTACTTTAAAATGGTGTACATTCTTTACTGAAGTTGGCAAAAAAATCAAGGAAATATTAATAAATTATGCTCTCTACCAAGAACAGAAAAGAAAAGAGAAAGGGAAAAAAAAAAAAGAAAAAGGTAGCCCAATCAGAATAGTTGCTTTACTGACTTACAGTTAAAAAAAAAAATTACAAGAATATCTTGTGTTTTTATTTGTCAACCACATTTATTCATATTTAGCCAGCTGTGAGTGAGATATTATGAGTCACACCTCCTTCTAGGCAATAAACCTAGCTATCAAGCTACAGCAAGTCATCTTCATCTCCTATTACCCTCCTTCAAGATTTACAGGTAATCGAGCTAAAATTTTACTTACCAGCACTGACTCTTTAGAATATCAGGGACTCATAAATGTATTCCAAGCATGGCTATATTTAAAAGGTAACAGGATTATATACTTCTAAAACACTAAAAATGAAATTTAATTCTAACATCTAGAGCTGACATTCTCCTACTTTACTTACTAAGGCAACGTGGAATGTTAAAGGATAGAAAGTACATCGCGTTATCTAACAAATCAAATAGAGAACACTGCAGTTACCTTTATCGGATGCTCTAGAGGAGAAGCCACTGGTTGTTGAGATGTTATCGTCATCATGCTGAGAGGTAGAATCTTTTATTTCCTTTACGAGGGACAGCCCGGGGCTGCCGATGCCAAGCGCGGAAGATGTGGAGGGCTGACAGTGCGGGACTGCGGAATCCAACACGGTGCAGTTCAAATGGCCCCGGTGCAGGGAGGGCCTTGTTAGCACATCCGAGAAGTTCAGCGCAGACCTGCTCGTGGATGGCTCTGAACAAGAACAGTGAGACAATCAGCTTCCCTACAGACAAGCTCACAGAAGCCAAAACCTGTTTTCTATCAACAGCCATGCTTGCTGCCAAGTTCTAAGCACAAAAATAGAGATGCCCAATTTAACTTCCTCACACAGATAGGGTTTCATGTCTGATTACAACAGCAACGCTGCTTGCAATACTAAGCATTAACGTTGCATTAAGAAGTACTTTAGGACGGGATTTTTCCGAATTTCACCAAAATGTGACCTTGCACTCAAGTGCTTAAACTGTGTCTTTCGCTAAATTCAACATCTATAAATTCCTTTTCCTCCAGATAATGCTTGCAAAAAGTTTTCCAAAATTTGAGATTACATGACAAGTTACAGACAGCTCTGCAGTTTTTATCATCTTGTAAAAAAGATAGTGTTAGTCTGAATATGTAACGTGAAAATATGTATTTGCAAAGATTTTCAGGGGTTTATTTGTTCTGGCATCATCATCCTCCCTTCCAAATTCTACCATATCAGGTCATGCTACAGGCAAATTATCTCCTATCCATTAGTTTTTGAGATTTTGGCACGAAGGACAAGTAAGCAACGTGGCCTCAGCTGTAAGATGGGCATTTTTTCCTCGTGAAAAGGGTCTGTAAACATTGCCAGTGTTCTGCAAGAGGTGGTCTCACAGCTCCAACTTGCCACATGAACAGAACAGCAGTCAATGGTCATCCTGCCGGATATCTATATATCTACAGTCCCTCCCACAACTTCTGAGTACAAACATAGTTTTGAGAAAGTATCATCCTGACATTTGTGCTGAAGCTTAAACTAGCTACTTCCATCTCCATAAGCACTGCACTTCTAGCAATTAATTCTCCAAAGCACTGGTAGATTTTTAGGACATTCTTGTTTGGGATGAAAGAATCATTTAGGCATTATCAGGTGAAAGGCTGGCCAAGCAAAGAACAGGCTCTTGCACACTGGTACTTCAGAGTCAAAGAAACAGTCTATTTATTTCTAAAATAAAAATACCAGTAACAATAAAAAACATTATTATTATTAACTACAGCTAGAAAGATTAACTACAATGTCCATGAAGTGCAACATAAGCTACTGAAGGTTCTAGGGTGTCCCATCTGCTCCTGATTTCTTGGAGCTAGAAAGTTTGCTGTGCAGCTGTTCTCACTGAAAGGTCCTTTCACACAATTCTTCAGGAAAGCCAACACATGTTACTCATTCATGAAAACCTTCTCTATTCTTTTATACAAACTTATGCTCAAGCTACAGCTACACAGAGAGCAGTAAAGCTCCTTATTTACAATTAGATAACATTGGTGAGAAAGGTATTTCCTCATTACTTTTCATTCTGCCAACAACAGAAGCAGCTGACTGTCCACACAGATGGTTATGTACATGTGCTCAGACAAAATTTCTCACCTAATTAAAAACTGAATTCCCAAACTTTCTAATTTAGAGAAATTCAAATGAGAGTGTACGTAAATTCAAAGAGTACTACAGAAACAGAAAGAGGCCCAGATAAAAAGCACAGATTAATATGATAAAAGGGTTGTAAAACTTTTTTTCCAAGTATCCAAATAGTTCTCAAAGACCCCAAGGAGCAATGCCACACATTAATTATACAAAATATTTCAAGAAGAATAATGTCATAAACAAAGTTCTCCAGATCTCCACTAAACTACCAAGGAAATTTAATAAATTGATTGAAAAAGCCCAAAGGAAAAGAAAAAAAAAATCAGGACACATGAAGGAATTTTCCTCTGGCATTCTAGCATCTGGTCTTTTGTTTTGAGGACAACAAAACAAATTAATGTTTCTACTACCTTAGGCAATTAGATAAACTTTCATTCCAGATCCTTTAGAAAGAAAATGTAACCCAACACACTTGCAAATCCTAGCAATATTTTGCACTTGGCTACTTGAAGTCAACTCATGACTTCCAAGGGCTCTAAGTCAACTTCCAGTATGTTTAAACTTTGAATTAAGGCAGGTCTAAAAACAGAGGTGCTGAGGTTTTTTCCTTTGTTTTTGCTATGTTTGGGGTTATTTTGGGTTGGGGTTTTTGGTTGGTTGCTTGCTTGTATTGGTTCGGGTGTTGCGGGGCTTTTTGTTGTTTGCTTTTTTTCCGTCCAAATGCTCCTTCCAGCCTCCCCTAGAAATGTAGATTCAAAACGAGAAATCTGTGAATAAATACAGATGGTCAGAATACTAAATGATATTTCACATACCTTCTAAATTAATTCTTGCTGATTCAGGCGTGACTCTCCCATCAATTACCATGGCATCTTCATTTGCATAATCATGGTGATAGTTTACTGGATTCTCCTCCTCGTTCGCAGATTCATTCATATCTACACACTTATCTTCCCTCTTATTGAAATACTTCTGCAACCATCCTGGTACAATGTTTTTCACTGATTCGGTCACTCTGCTAAGGAGCCCCAGCTTGAAAGAAAAATACAGGAACACAGTCAGCAGCACACTCTGGGATGCAACCTTGCACAGACCTCCAAGACAGACATTAGATAGCAATATTCAGATGAGTAAGATAAGAGGGTGGTGGACCCTTGATAAAGAATTCCTATACTTTTGGAACACGCATGACAAAAATGCACCTAACATTCATTTACTACTAACCCATCAGTTTCTGCACTTCCCAGTGACCTTGGCAAAACTTCCACATTCTGAAACTACAGCTGAAGTTCACCAAAGGCTTGTCAAGTCACAAGGTCATCAAGAAATTAAATTTCTAAATAACTCCTGATGTACACACTTTTTTTTGAGGACTTTTCCTTCTAACACCTTCACTTGAAAAACCATCAAACCCAGAAGCTCAGCAATTATCTACAGCAATAGTGATGAGCAGTAATAGCTACTAAAATCAGTGAACTTAAATATTTATGTTTCTAATGCTGAGCTGCAGGAACAATGTGCACCAAAAACCCCACTACTATGCTCTGAACAGTGAGGGTATCCTGAAAGGATCTCAGAAGAAACAGCTACTGTCAGTAACAGACTCCTCACTACAGGACTGTTAAATAGATTCAATTTGATCAGATTTCATTTCATGGTACATTAAAGTTTTGTATCTCCAAACCTTAACATTTGGCAGTAACTGAATACATAAAAGCCATTTCCATTTTGACATTTACCGATTATTTCTAGTGCTTACATTCTAGTAAGAAATATTTATTTAACATTTTGTTTTAGGCAGTCACTTGTTCCCCATCATGTCCTCAAAATTTCAACATGCCTTCTAGTCAAAATCTCAACCCTGTGCAGCAGAGTGCTTGCAATATGGAGCTGTCCCTCTTACACTGACTGCAGCCCCAGAGCCAGCTGCTAACCTCTGCAAGCTGGGAGAAAGCATCAAAGCTACCTCCACGATTTCAACACTCTGGAAACTGAAAAGCAACACAACTGTAAAAAGATTTTTGTTGAACTTCATTGCCAGGTGCTAACACATGCATCAAGGTACTTTGTTATTTTTCTGGGTTTAGGCAACAAAATTTTCTAAAAATTATTACTTGTGTAGAAAATCAAGAATATTCTTTGAACATGTAGTAGTTAGTCTAGCAAACAACTCTGAAACAAGAACCTTGTTGTAATCAGCTTTCTTAAAAAAAATCAGCACACAAGAAAGAAAAAAACCCCATCTGTCATTCACATCTTTCATACACAGTAACACAAACACCAACTTACAGAACACCCTTGAATCTGGAGTTAGGAGGGGGGCTGGCAAAGAGGAGAAAGGCAAGGTAGAAAACAAAAGTCTTTTCACAGAAAGAAAGTCATCTTAATTTACAATTTGACATTTTTCATGATGTAATTTAATCTTTTACTTGCATAAAGACAGAATAACTAGCCTGGGACAGCTTAAACCAGACAGAATACAGCATAATAAACACATTTATCACAATTACCACACTAAGATGCACACTAATATGCCATGCTCGGAGTGTTGCTGCTAATCTACATAAATACTAAGCCTCAGCTTTCCAACAAAAACAAACAAACAAACAGTGCAACACCAGAGCTCACAAGCAGTTCAGCGCCTGGAACCAGCAAGGAGGCAGCCTGTACTCTGTTCCCAGCTCCTCATTTTCACCTTTACTTATGACACACCATCCCCTTTTAGGGGAGTGAGTATTTTGCTGCTATGAATAAAAGCATATCAGGAACTCAGGAGTCAAAATTTGCCAAAATAAGCCAATGGTCAGGACACAAACTGCATCCAAGGCAATGCTCTTTCCAAAAAGCTAGGCATTACTACATTCGGTATGGTTAGAGAGTCTCTCCATCAGAGAAGAAGACATTACTGGCCATAAAACAGGTGCCAGTATGATTCTCTTGCTGAGGAAACCCTCCCAGGACTGAAAGCTACCGGAGACTCAAGATGGAAGAAGTCATAGGCATCCAGAAGAGTAAACACCCAATCATTAGTAATCCTAATGAGTAACTGGAGAATGTAGCTAGACTAGTAATTAACCAAGATGACATTTTACCACACATATCTGACACCAGACTGGTTTGACCCTTCTGTTTGAGTGGCAGCCTTGCCATTCTTCACATAATCAGCATTCCAAGCTGGGTAACACAGGGTAACTTCCCAAACTTACCCGTGAGCTGGAACTCAGCACAGCTGTATTGCAACAAACACTAATGGCCTGCTCCACCTGGCTTAGGCACAGTGGCTAAGCCAGGTGGAGCCTGACTTAGGCCCCTTAGACAAGGAGCATAGTTTTATACTCCAGAATAATGCTGGCTTAGTGACAAAGCAAGAGAAAGCAAAATACATGTAAAGGCACCTACATTTTCTGTCTGCAAAATATATTAAAGAAAGAACTATCCAGATATTCTGAGGAACCATCATCAAATACAGATCCCCCCTAAAAGTATTCCACGTGCCCCAAGTATGCCTATTCAAATACACACAGATCACACACACACACACACACACACAGAGAAAAATCCTTCTAGCATCTCTTACCCGCCCATCAGAGCTAAAAGCTCTGATCAATAAAGCTCTGTGGCTGGCTTCCTGATCAAGTCAGGCAGTTAAGGTACCACTGATCAACTACACATTTGAACATGCACACTCCTTATTCTTGCCAGAACAATTCAGCAAAATGTCATGCCTTACACTGTCTTTAAAACTGGCATTTTAATCTTACCCTAACATGCAGTTTTCTTATTCTTCAACTTGAGCACATGCATTTGAACACCCTTTCCCTCTCTCTGCACATGCAAACAAGCCAACCCTGTCAGCAGCAGAGCACTCCCCCTCTACTATTTCTGTGTCACCAGCTCTGCACTTTGTCCCCCCCATCTCCACGGAGAGGAATCATTAATCCTTCTAGAAGGCTTACAAGGATAGTACACATCTCACTGATGCCAACAGATCTTCAGATATGAAACACAAAAGACACAGCAACAGACAACTCTAGCAGGCTTATTCTCCAGCAAAATGCTCAGATCCAATCTTCTCACGCCACAATTATGAACCAGTCTCTTCTGGAACATCTTCATTCAGTACAGCTACTCTGAACATGCTGCTGCACAAAAAACATTCTAGTTCCCAGTCTCAGGTTGGGAGCAGAGGACCTGGAGCTGGCATGCAGTCTAATGTTCCTAACTTCTCATTTCTACAGGCCACACAGGTACCAAACTTAATATCATGGAAGGGCAGAAGATGCATAGATCAAATCCCAACTGTGTGGCTGCTGTGTTTTATTCAGTGAACATGTTTTACTCCTTAACTGACTGATTTCAGAGGTTTAAGCTGCTGTCAGTATCAACTGCTGTCTCCACACCTCAAATGCACTCATCCCAAAAAATACCAGCAGGAAAGCTGAACAAAATGAAAACCCACTGGAAAGATCCAGTAGCTTATGAATAGGTATTTACAACAGTTTTTCAAAATCTGTGCATCATCTCAAGTGTCTGCAGCTCTGCTAGGTCTAAGTCTATGTATACAAACATCATAGCAACAGTAACTACAGTAACAGCTACTCCAAGGCATACTGGCTTGACATCATGGAATCACTGAACTATTAAGGCTGGAAAAGACCTCTTAGATCATTGTGTCCAACTGTTACCCAAGAGTCCAAACCCTCCTTGTTTGGGCACAAACATTTCTGAGTTTCAAGTTCTGCTCCTCAGGTCCCAAGACTCATCTGAAGGGCCCAGACCTTAATTTTGAAGGCTTCAAATCTGGAACACCCAAAGCCTCATCCGTAGAATTCAAAGTCTTCTATATAGAGTACAAAGGTACTCAGGAACCACATAGTATCTTCAGGCCCAAACCCTGGCTTCCAAAGCCTCCACTCAAGAATCAAAGCCTCCGATTTAGGATTCAGTCTTTTCTTTAATGGGCTCAACGCCTTCCCTCTATGCCTCTAAAAACCCATTTCTAAGGAGCAGAGCCTTAGTTCAAGGCATTGAAGCATCATTTGAGGGCACAAAAACCAAACAAGCCCAACCTCAGGGTTCAAACCCACCTTCTCACCTCCAAAAGCCCATTTCCAGGGCCCAAAGCCTGTTTGGAAGACTCAAATCCTTCCTTGGAGGGCCCAAAGCCCTCTTCTTATGAGGCCATGGAAGCTTAAGGTTGGAAAACACCTTTAAGACCATCAATTCCAACTGTTAATTCAGCACTACCATCATCTTCACTATTAAACCATGTCCTCAAGTGCCAGCTCCAATTGCCCCTCTCTGGACATGCTCTAGCCCCCCAGCGTCCTCCTTGTACAGAGTGGCCCAAATCTGAACACAGGATTCCAGGTGTGGCCTCACCAGTGCTGAGTACAGGGGACAATCCCTGCCCTGGTCCTGCTGGCCACACTATTGCTGACACAGGCCAGGATGCCATTGGCCTTCCTGGCCACCTGGGCACAGCTGGCTCCTGTTCAGCCACTGCTGACCAGCACCAGCAGATCCTTTTCTGCCAGGCAGCTTTCCAGCCACCCTTAACCCAGACAGCAGCACTGCAGGGGGTTGCTGTGATTCAACACAACAACTCCCAAATTCTATCTGCCCAAATTCAGGGCTAATTCATCTTATTGAATCTCATACCATTGGCCTCAGCCCATCTACCCAGCCTTTCTAGAACTTTCCTGTCCTCCAGGAGATCAACACTCCTGCCCAACTTGGTGTCATCTGCAAAAACTGGCTTAGGGTGCAATCGATCCTCTTGGCCAGATCGTTGATGAAGATGTTAAAAAGGATTGGCCCCAAGAGTGAGCCCTGGCAATGCCATTTGTGACTGGTCACCAGCTGGATGCAAACCCATACACCACCACGCTCTGGACATCCAGGCAGTTTCTTACTCAGCGAAGATCACACCCATTCACACCATGAGAAGCCAATTTCTCCAGGAGAATGCCACGGGAAATGGTGTCAAAGGCTTTACTAAATTCTAGGTAGATGACATCCAACATCCAGAGCCTTTCCCTCATTCACCAAGTGGGTAACTATCACAGAAGGAGATCAGACTGGTCAAGCACCATCTGCCTGTCATAAACCCATGCTGGCTGCAACACTAAGCAGCAGATATGGAGACAGAAGTATCAGTTAACAGGTGTCATAATTTACCACTTTAAAATGCCATTTCTTCAAAGGATTTATATAAAGAAAGAAAAATCAGTCGTTTGTGGTCACAGCTTGAATTCCAAACTTAAAAGCAGGCTATTTCTTGGCCAAAAGTATTTACAGAATATGACAGTTGTTCCAGCTTGTAAGGGTCTTTCACATAGCATAGGGTGAGAGAAGAGCTGGCAGGAGCACTCAGCAGTGACACATTACTCAAAAACATCCGCTTTGTAACCGAGTTGACTTCAGTCCAGGAAGTTTAAGTATGGTAAAAATTGTACAAAAATTATATAACAGTCATACACTTACAGAAATTTGTCAGAGATGCAAACCACACAACTGGATAAACGAGCTAATTTCTACTTCACTGTACACACACCTCTGAAAAGCATAAAATTCTTGCACCTCAGAGACTTTCTTGCTTCCAATTTCAAAGTTAAAGTGATTAGAACATATGAATCAGTAAGTCCTCGAAAAGAAAACTTGCCCCTAACGCTGAAGTTCACTGAGACAGAGCAGATCAATCTCACCACTTCCAAACACCAAAAAGGAATTTTCTTGCCCTCCATCCCCCACAGTTAGCTTATGCCAGCTCTGGCACAAAGCAGGCTACTCTCTGTACTAGGTGAATTCATTAATCTGGCAAAAACTATGTGTTTCTCTGCTGGGCTACTGAGTTAAACTGGCTCAGTGCACCAGAACTGGCCTGAGAGAAAGCACCATCAGGGACACAGAACCAGAGGAACATGAAATAAAGCTTCTCCCTTCTTTTAATCATCCTGTGTCGATATTGTCATTAAAGACACTGTCCCATTCTCCTCTTCATCTCACCCTTCCCTTGTGCTGCCACTAGCACATATAAGCAGCTGAATGACAAACTGCAGCAAGGCTATATTAAATAGATCCAACCAAAAATCTGTCTGTAGACTGTGATGGTGGGGACTCCCCCTCAGGGGCATCAGGTTGCTGGAGCAGCAAACCATGTGCCTGCACTGATGCTCATGCAAAAGCAGGAACAGAAATGGAAACATGACATGATTGTCTCTTGCAGCAGCAGACTTAGACTGGCTTAGACTAACCCTACTTTTGCTATTCAGGGAGTGGCTTCAATTTGGACGTAGGACAGCAGAGTTTGATATTTCATTTAGAAAAAAAGACAATAAAACTTATGACTTAATATGAACAATATGTTTCGGGAATGTTATTAATTATGTAACATTTGAAAAACAACAATTTTATTTAAGGCAAGTGGACTAGTTCAGATTTATTCCTGAAGGTCATGAAGAAGGGATTATATTACGAGATGCCAGTGTATTTCTTTCTTATTGCTTAAATGAGTCTTACTTTCCTTAGTCTAGCTAGCTTTAGAATAAGCATTCCAGGGAAATTCAAGTATTTTCTGGCACTGTTTGCACATCTGCACACATCATTATTGCTTACAACTGAGCGCAAAACATCAGTACCTGCTCTGGGAGATAAATCAGTGCCTAACCCACTACGTTAAATCCTTGTGACACTGAATGGTTTGATCTCAAGTTTTGTCCACACCTTCAGGTGACACAGCAACAACATTACAAAGTGCACCATGAAGTACAAGGCACCTTTCTTTCCCCCTTTTAAGAAGCACTTCATAGGCACTAGTTAACCCTCAGCAGCAATCAGCAATGGGTGCTATAAATTACATTCAGTATTACACTTTGAGATGGAAATCTATCAGCAGCAAAACCAAAAGGTTTAAGATTCATGAGACTGTCTTCCCTTACAACTTTACAAGCAGTTTTAAAGTTCTTTCTTTTCTAATTTAAGAAGGAACTCCAAGTAATTAATATTTTTTTAATTGAAGACCGCGGCAACTTAGCTGCCACAGCGTGTCTCCTCCTAAGTTTCATAAGCAGTATCTAGAATTATATTAACTGAAATGCTGCTCAGAATATCTTTCCTATTAGGAAACCCTATAGTCTAAACTTACTATTTTTACTTTTATTTCTGACATAACCACATGAACAAGAAGTTTAAAACTAGCACCATCAAGAAGTACATTTCCCATGGCACCAGATGGTCTTTACAAGTCCATTAGCACAAGTTACCAGATTTAGCTAAGTATAACACATATTTTATATTTAGGATTTAAATACAGTAAATATAAAATTGTTTATCTTATTTATAGGTATTCTATGCACAGTAAGACCCAATTCATTACAGTATTTCAAAATCACCAAACATAACTGATAATGGCAAAGTCTTCCTCTCTCTCCTGCATTTACAGCCAAGAAGTTTGTGCATACAAGGGCTATCAATACATCACACCCCACACTACAAATCTGCTACCTCTTACAGTGTACAAAGCTCCTAGCAAAGAATTAAACACTTTCAATGCCATTTTGCCTGAAAGCACTCACAAACAAAACACAGTATCACAGGCTAACTATGGCACAGAGTGGTAAAGACATGGAATGTATTTAAAACATAAGAATGAGGAGCCCAAATTCTTCAACAACTCCTGAAGCAACAGTTAAATGCCACTTGAGGTCAACTCACAGCTTGCTGATGTCCATCCCTGTGTTCAGTGCTTCCTAGGGAGGACAAGGCTTGAAGGTTTGAAGTGAATTTCACAAAATTAACCTATAAAATCTCACTCCTGACATTTTGGAAAACATAATCTTCAAAAAAGACTGGAATTAAATTTTTAAATACAATGCAGTATTAGCAAAAGACGGCAAAATAGTCACATCCTCCCTCTGAAGTATCTTTTCTGTCCATGTTGATCTACAAACTGAGCTGATAATACCACATACAAGTCATTTTGCAAAATCTACAGCCAATCCTGTTGTACCTTCAGTATGTTATCTAATTCACAAATTTGAACAGGTAAATTAAAATCAAGTATCTAAATAATCACATTTAGTTATTTGCTGTGATAATTTGGTAATTCTGCAAAACTCAAAGCCTTCTTACTTTTCAAGTATCATACACAGATATTGTGCAGCATACAAAAGTTAAGTCTCACAATTCATCTAACCACTATAACCTGCAATTACTTTAAATTGGACAAATCTAACCCTGGTGCATACACTTCCTTAGTAGATTTTAAAATGTAAGAAGTGGTGTCTAAGAGAAATCAAAGCAATGACCCTTGGACACAGTTGCTTTAGCTGGAGCAGTGAGGGGTACTGTTAAATTCTTTGACATTTTAAGGTAATATTCTGAAATTGTAAAGCCCAGGTAGCCTCAGCTCTGCTACAGGGCAGTAATCTTCAATTGTGAGAGGCAGCAGTGTCTTTCTGGCTATATTTTTTCATCACACTGCAACTGACAGAAAGAGCATCCCACTTTAAACACACAATCAGTATCTTCAAACATTGTCCTCTTACCAGCAACATGAAAAAATTGCCACTGCACATAGAGATTTTTATTTTAGTGATTGAAGGTCACTAAAAAAACATCTACAAACCTCTGTATATTCTATAACCCTGTAAAGTAAGTTTAGTAACAAATATTGAGGGTTGACATCAGAACACATGCACTGTTATAGATAAATTTAATATGTAACTGGTTGCACCACAGCAATTCCTGAATACAGCTACATTCAAATCAGTTTAAACCTTGTTTTCATCTGTTTAGCTTAGGATGATTTTAATTACAAATGCACCTGTATTACAGTCTCATCACTGGAAATATTTCAGTGCCTCACCATAATCCAGTCTCAAAGAAAATGACAACTGAACAGTTTAGCTCTTTGCTCGGCTTACTTCAGTCTTGGAAGTCACCAGGCCTTGAGCTTTAATAAGGGAAGGAGTCTTGAGATAGATGTACTTCAAAAGCATTTGATTCAAAATACAATCATTACTAAAAGCAAAGTCAGCCAGCTCCCCAAGACACTCTCACACAACTTTTTCCAAGAGCAGAACCATCAAGAAAATATTAAATAGCTTCAGCAAGGAGAAAGAAAATTTTCTACTGGCTGAGGTATTCACACACTGTGTGTGCTATTCGCAGCTGTAGGACTTAGTGTGTGCTGGTGTACCTGTGTCAGCACACACATTTCATCCCTGCAAATGGGAATGTAAAGATGAACTCATGTTTAGTTGGAAAAACCACAGTAGTCTCAACTTACAACTCTTAACCACAAAGTCTCAAGCCAAAGCCACCCAAAGATCCTGTACTTAAGTGCAACACACATAGATTCATAGAATGTTTTGGGTTGGAAGGGACCTCTAGAGATCATCTAGTCCAAACTTCCCTGCAATGAGCAGGGACATCTTCAACTAGGTCAGGTTGCTCAGAGCTCCATACAACCTGACCTTAAATGTCTTCAGGAACAGAGCTTAAACCACCTCTCCAGGCTACCTGTTCCAAAGTATCATCATCCTCTTTTTAAAAAATTCTTCCTTACATCCAGTGTCAATCAACCCTCCTTCAGCTAAAGGAGTCTAAGTCCCCTTCAGGTACTCAAAGGTGTCCATAAGGTCTTTTCAGAACCTTCTCTCCAGGCTAAAGAGCCCTAACTCTCTCAGTCTGTCTTCATGGGAGAGGTGCTCCTGCCTGCTGACAATTCTGGAGGCCCATCTCTGGCCTCACTCCAAAAGGTCCATGTCCTTCCTGTGCTGGGGACCCCAGAGCTGGATGCAATACTCCAGGTGGGGCCTCACCAGAGAGGAGGGGAAGAACAGAATCCGCTCCCTCAACCTGCTGGCCACACTGCTTTGGATGCAGCCCAGGATATGTTTGGCTTTCTGGAAGCACACATCGCTGACTCATATTTGGTCTCTCATCCATCAGCAACCCCAAGTCCTTGGCAGAGCTGCTCTCCATCTACTCATGCCCTAGCTTGCACTGATACTGGGGTTGCACCAAGCCAAGTGCAGTACATTAAATGCTGAATTGGTTACACAGAACAACAAAAAGCAAAAAACATGAGATTTTTTACAACTCAATAGCAGAAAAATGGAAAAATGTATCACATGACTTACCACTAAAAAGACAGAAGACATTTTTAAAAATTGGTCTGCAAAACAGCAACCCTAGAAAAAAGCCTCTTAGTTACCCTCTTTTTGAGGGCAAGCTCGCAATTTACTCTGGAAAAACTGCACGAGTGAGACGGAGGCATTATTTCCTTCCTCAAGAGACAGCACAACCCTGAAGACAGAATTAGAGGATGGACCAGCAAAAGGATTACCAACCTAAAGTAACATTTACACTGGAACCATGCCTCTGTGTGCTCTGTGGTCCAGCTGCAGCAGCTCTGACAGAACCACACACACACACAGAGGCTGCATGGCACCCCAGAGATCACCCACTACAACCTCCCCCTCAGAGAATGGCCAAAACCAGCAGGTCAGCCACGGCTGAGTCCACGTGGGTTTCAAGGCCTCTCTGGCAGTTCTTCCAACACGCTGGCTAGCCTCACAGGTAAAAGGCTTTTTCCTATTATGAAATCAGAATTTCCATTTTTGCATCTTGAGTCCATTGTCTCTTTGTATTGCTCTGAATCTCATAGAAGAGCCTTGTTACACCTTCTCCATAGTCTTTAAGTTATTTGCTGCTCTTAATCCAAACACACCCAGTTCTCTAAGCCATCATCATTTTGGTGTCTCTCAACCAGACTCACTCCTATATGTTTTCCTTGTCTTTTTTTAAACTGGAGAGGCCAAAAGTAGACACAGCACTCCAGATGTAGTCCTAGAAGCGCTGCATGTAGGGGAAAAAACAACTCCCTTAACATCCTTCCCACACACTTACTAGTACCTCCCAGTATGCAGCTGGCCTTCTGTACCTCAAGAGCGTGCTGCTGATTCACATTCAATTTGCTGTCCAGGCAGGTAGGTGGGGTTATTTTGTCCCAGACGAAGGACTTTACATTTGCCTTTATTAAAACTCACAAGGTTCTTGACAGCCCATTTCTGTGAAGTTCCCTCAATGGCAGCCCTATTCTTCATTATACAACAGGGCTGAAGTTCCCAAGGGTTCAGTATTATCTGGGAAACTGTTGAGGATCCATGCCATTCCTTCACTCCAGGTTGTTAATAAAGACATGGAACAGCATCAGCCTCAACATCAACCTCTGAGAGCTCTACCACCAACTGGCTGCCACTGGATCTTTGTACTGCTGGTCACAACCCTCTGAGGTCAATGGTCCTGCTAATTTTCCAGTCACTTTACGGACCACCTGACAAGTCTGTACTTGGCCAAGTGGACACCAGGGATCACGTGGGAGACCATCTGCGGGCACTGCTAAAGTCCAGGTAAACAACTTCCACCGTCTGCCCCGTGTCCACTGAGCCACTCATCCCAGCGCGCCATGAATTCATTACACGACGCTACGGCAGCCCATCACCTGCACCAACCTGGAATACTTTTGCCCAGGTATTTTTGGGCACACAAAAGAGATTCTGAACTCCGCCCTGCTGAGTTGTTAGAATCAGCAGCAGCTCAGTTTGTCTGTGGCAGGGGAGCAAGAACTGGTTCTAATTACTGACTGAAGAAATAAGTAACTCAGAGGAAGTTATGTGCTGCCAGGAACCAAAGACAATTTGCAGAGTCCCAGCTAACACAGTCAATTATTTCATCTGCTTTTTTCTGTTCCTAAGATACCACTCAGTAATATTGTTTGTCCCCAACACTTCACAGCCTCCAAGACTGTCACAACAACACTCTGAAATAAACCCCAGGATATTAAAGAAATACTATAGCAATCATCATCTACAATTTGTACAAGTGTACAGTACTGCTAGCCTAAATAAGAGAAAACTGTCAATATCTCATTTTTATAAGTTCTTCCCAATTAGGATACATTTTTGTTTACAGCAGCAGTAGAAAGCCAAGTGCCAAATTTAAACATCTGTTTTGCCAATACAGTTCAATATCGCTGGGACAGAGACAGAAGTTATAATGATGACTATTAGTCCATCTTTTAAAACAAATTTTTAAATACACATTAAACGTTTCTTCAAATCCATTTGTTTTATCTCAGCGTGCTAGCTTCCTATAAACCAAATCAAGCAGAACTGCATACAAATACAACCACATTAAGCGTGCTTCAAGGTGCAATCCTGTTGACAGGAGTTAATACAATTGCATTTGTGCAGGTTCATATGGACACTCTTAATAAAGATTTTCTAAATTAGTATTTTCCTGTTTAAGGTCTATGAAACATTACCTAGGTTACATTACTCAGTATGATACTCTTGGAACTCTTTAGCATCCAAGTTTCAAAATTTCCTCACAAAAAAAACCCGGTGGTTTGTAAGATCCCTTCTGCTCACTGCCTGCAGTCACTGCCAAGCAAGGCCCACCTTCAAGAGAGCAGCAGGTGACAATGCAATGCTTTAGACACTGCAGCACACAGCTTTCCCTTCTCAACCCTGTAGCTAGTCCCTCCGGGAAGAATCTTACAGGATGTCTCAAGTGACCTGGTGAAACTCACAAATCCAGAGGGGCTTTCACCACCCAGGCCAGTGAAAGTGGATTTCAGTGGCCTTCTGGTCCCCTTTGTCAGGTTACGTCCTAACTACATCAGCACAAGACCAACTACAATATGTGCAGAGACTTACACTGGCTCCATCAGGGAAATCAGCTTTGGATTTGGACATCTACACTATAAATATGCACTGGCACATACACACATAGGAAAAAAATCACTCCTCAGCAGAAGTTTAAATCTAGAGACATTATCTCTAACATCAAACAGCTCTAAGCTAAAGCTTAACATCAATACAGAAATTTATGGGAAGGTTATAAACACTTTTCAGGTAACTGGTTTTTTCTCATGCTTAAATCTGCTTGTATGAGTTTAAATAAAAGTGGAGGAGAATCAAAGTTCTCTGACTCTTTCATTTGAATGCTACATTACCAAATAAAAAAAATTACCACGAAAAGCTATTTTATTCTCTTCTCCTTTAAGTCACAGTTAAAATCTCTGAAATCTGCTACCTGGCTGAAAATGGCACTGTTCCAAGTCAAACCAGCACGTGCACACACACGGAAGCTCAAAATCAAACACAAAATTAACAGCAGGAACATACACATACTCTTCTAGAAGCAGTTTAATGAGCCAGCAATGAAAACATCCCTCCCATTTACACATCTGCATCAGTAATTCCCATCAGCAGTCTATCCAAATGACCAGGACAAACCAGCATTTAGAAACACTGGGGCCACATCTGGAAGATGAAACCCAGGTGCTGGACACAACAGCCCCCTCACTTGGCATGTGCTTAGCCTTCAAAGAAGCTGCAATTTTAACCCAGGCGCCTAAGCTTCTTAAAAAGTGCAGCAGGAGGCAGGATATTTCAGCATGGGATGGCCAGGTTAACAGCATGCTGAGCACAGCATAACCTAAAGTCAATGCATTCAGTGTGGAGCTGTCAACATTCTGCCCCTAGAAATGCAGAGTCAATGAGAAGAACACAATTCTACTCCAAGAACACCCACCAAAGAGACACCAAAAGGGTAATTTTGTTCTGAGATGTGATTCCCACACCTCAAATCTTCGTGGTGGGTGAGCAGATACCATCCTTACCTGGTGGTGCTGCTACTTTTTGTATCTTGGTTTAATAACACAGCTGCTGACAGTGCACTTCTTATAAGACAGGATGGTAGCCCAGAAAGGAAAATACCATGGTTTGGTTCCTTCACTAGTGGGAGAAATCTACTCATACCTCCATCTTCCAAGAGAAAATACAAGCTGCGAGTCACATCCTCCACGCAGCATCTGTTCAGCTCTCCTACTTGAGACTGGTTTAAAAAAAGACTCTACACTTAAAGAAAACCACGCATGCAAATAGAATGAAATGTGACTCTATCAGGCACTTGGGGAGAAAGGGGCAGAAAATTCTGCACTTTGCATGTTTATTCCACGAATATATAAAACAAATAACTTGTAAAATCATGGATCAGAGGCGGTATGTCCCCACTCTTGGAAGGTAACATCTTCTTATACATCCTCTTCCTGGCTCTATGAATCAAGCATTCTTTTTCTGGATAATAACACAGTTTCAGTCAGAAGAACTCAAAGACAACACACAGCTTGGCAACTGGGATATTTGCCCAGAAAGTGGAAGATGTAGGTTGATGCCTCTAGGCAAAAAAGAAATCTGAAGCAGGGTCTACCACATTTTGAACAAATGCTTTAGTTAATCATCTTTGAAAAGCAGCATCATCTCCACTTCCAAATGTCTTCTAAAGCCGTCGCTGCACTTAGTAGAAGAGTGACTCTGCAGCACGCTGGACACAACTGGAGAATCCCCACCTGACTAAGCTCCCTGGGAGACTATGACAAAATAACAATATCAAGGAAGCATAACAACATCAGAAAAACACAAAACAGGCTTACTCCTCTAAGCCTGGCATCATGCTACTCATCTTTCATACAAGTGGAAAAGAATCAGATATCCTAAGAACTTTAAAGGTATTGGCAATACAGCATTCAGTGCTTAGGCACCTTTGGAGCTTGATGATAAGGGACTGAGTTTTCAGGACTGCAGTCTTGACCCCAAGCACTTAGAACAGTTTTAATACAGTATTTCTATGAGCTTACTTACTGATAATACTTAGGGGAGCAGGAGATCATGTCCAGATTGCATTAAGCACTTCCACGTCTTCCCAAACTCATTACTGAGAGACAACACCAAACCACAGAATACTTTCTGCAGAGTGGATGTGATACTGAAAATTGGAACACTTATCAATTAACTCCAGTTCAAGTCAGCTATCTACTCAGAGCTCATCTTTTTATGTAATGCAGGTTAGCAAGCTGCATAGGGTTAAAAAGCTATCCCTTACAACAAATGCACATATCTGACACCTATCTGTCTGTCTATTTACCATTTCTTCCCTAATATATTACTTGTTAATTTGATTGATGCATTTGATCTGCAGCATCCATACTCTGGGCTGAATCCCACAGATATCCCCCAAGCACATGTTTGCTTTGCCCCATTGTTTAAATAAACCTACTAGAAAACATACAGAGGTAACAATAAAATAATCAGACAACGATCTAACCTAGTTATTTTAAACTCATCCGTTTTATCAGCTATCTACAGAGTATCACCACGTGCAGGATACTGCAATTTCAATGTTACTGTGTTGGTCATGTAAGAGCTTTCAGCATTTGCTCTGCAAGTGCAGTGATTCTTTGGATGAAGCGTCACTCTGCTTGCTTCACAAGGACAACACTGCTGATCAGTGTGCTATACAAAGGATTAAGTACAGTACTTCCCAAATAATAAAAACTAATTGAGCAACAATTTATGCATAGCACACCCTCAATTTTGCACATAATATTTAATCTCCTGGCTTATGCTACTTATTTAATAACATAAACGCTTTGGTTTTACAGTGAATTTCAGGTTCATAAATACATGTGAAAGGCATTTCCAGAGCACTTTCTCCAGGCATCCTGAAATTCCCTGACAAACAGGAGCTGGGAAGGATCTTTGCTTCTACTCCCTGCAGCCACTCTAAACGGCATAGGATCTTTGTACTGTAATTTACAAACTGCTTTTTTCCCTTATCCATCCATTCTGTCCTACAGTACAAAGGAGAACAAATGCCTCATGAATTACATTTTGCCTGCACGGCACCAGCACGTTTAGGTACAGGCAAGACAGCGAAGAAACCTAAGGGTTCTGCAGGCAGCATCCTACAAAAAACAAAACAAACAAACAAAAAAACCCCAAAAAAA
>VXBQ01009688.1:315690-329508 GCA_013400175.1 Phainopepla nitens
TGTCCCGGAGCACAGGGCACAGGATCGCAGCCAGACGGTGCCTGAATTTCTGAGGTGAGGGAGACGCCGCAGCCTCCCTGGGCACCCTGATCCACTCCGCGGTCATGCGCACAGTAAAGAATGTTTTGCCTCGTATTTAGGTGGAATTTCCTGTGCATGGGTTTGTGCCCGTTGCCTCTTGGCCAGAGGTTGCTCCGTCCTCCTGACACTCTGCCCCCGGGAACACAACTTATTCAAGCTGAACCTCCGCCAAGGGACGGCGTGACGGGGATGTTCCCTTGTGTCTGACGAGGAAGAGCGTGGAGAATGCATCAGGAAAAACGGCACCGGGAGGTCCGCGGTGCTCCCCCAGGCTGCCACTAGCGATTGGGTTTGTGTAAGCAAGAGAAACAGCAGGTGCGCGTTTTTCCTCGCTCCGTGTTGGCATAGGGGAAGGAGGTAGGGGGAAAAAAGCTTCAACACGGCTTTTACTTCCTCAAAACATGAGGAAGAGTGCATTCCTCTCACAAAGTTAATATACGTAAAAATTTGGTTTGTTTTTTTATTCTACTGAAACCAAAGTTGAGAAAAATCTAGTTTTGTATTTTATTTTTAGCATCAACTTGCCGTGGGAAGGATGGAGCTGAGCAGTGCAGAAAATCACAATCACCTCCCTATGAACAAGTCAATAAAAGTGTTACTCAGGACAGAGCCCTGATGCACCACATACACCTTCCACCAAAAAAAAAAAAATCATTTGTCCCAGTACACACCTGTGTGGAACTAGGAGAGGTGGGGGGGAATTATGTGGGGCTCAAACAAGGGTGGGTCTGAAAGCATGCAGAAATGTAAACAGGCAGCAGCTACAGAGGAACAGCTGTGAGAAATGATACTGGGGAATTTTGTGATGCCTCATCTCTGCTTCATACTGGCTTTTTTTTAACTTCATCGGGGTTTTCCCAGCTCCCCCACATTACTTAACTCCTCAATTTCTTTGTCCCATTTTCAGTATCTATGGGAGATAACCATAATCCAACACCCAGCAGGGTGGAATTACTTTGAGGTATTTCTCCTCATAAACTACAGTCTTACTCTCCTGCCCCACCATTGTGAATGCAGTCTTACATGTGGGGGATGACTTGCAGTGACAGACGATCCCTATCCTGGAACATGTGTATTTGAAGTCACCGGCAAGAACCACTTCATTTTGTGTAAACAGCTGGTGTGCTACAGCTGCTGAACAATTTTAGGATGATGGTCTGCTTCCACAATGGGCATGTCAAGATCTACATCAGTATAATTATCAAACCACAAAAACTAGTATTTTAGCCTGGATTGGTAACTCATTTTGTCCAGGAACCAATTACCATGCTAGCTTTCAGCTTAAGGGGAGGGGAAGGAAGGCTAGCATAATGTGCTTCCATTATGGGAAGAGCTAGATTTACAGAGGGATGGAAACTGCCCCGTTGGTAACAGACATTCATTAGTAACAATGCTGGCTTCTAAAATGGCACCTCTGTGGGGAACTGACTAAAATCCTTCCTGTGCTGGTCATGTAGGAGCTGGACAAATTTAAAACAAGCTTCCCTCTTTATGCATGCTACGAATATTAAGGTAAGCTGTAAACGCGATTTTCTCTTCCACATGTGTCAAATGCAGCTACACTACATTTGCTCTGTAAATTCAAGTGCTGCTTTATTACTTATTTTACTTATTTAGAACAATTTCCATATGGTGACATACCTTTAAAGAAACTCATGACTCAGAAATACTTGTTGATGTAGTCAAACAACATCTATAGACATGAGTCACTGAAGTTAAATAAATGTCATTAAAAATGAGACAAAACAAAAGGCAAATATATATATATATATATCTCCAGCAGAATGATAGTGATCATCACCATTTGATCAATCTTCCCTGTTAGTTATATCTGCAAGTTACTTTGAGGTAGTGCTAGAAAGAAGCTGTTGGTCCAAGAGCATCCCTGCAAAAAGAAACATTCACGGTTCAAGTACCATTTAACCTTTTTGAACATTTTTCAGTCTTCATCCGTTTTTTTTAGCCTGTTTCTTTCTCCCTGTTCACTGACTGCAGGATCATTAGCCCCTCAAACCATGGTACTAAAGCTTTCCTGTTCAGAGAAGTGGAAAACAAAAACATTACTCTTCTTCAAGAAATAAGTGGGTTTCAGGTAAAGGCACTATCTATCACAGCTAGGTACAATGAAGAGTTTATAAAACCAATACTAGATATAAAAAACCCCACAACATTTCAGCTGGGTAAAACAGACCAAACACGACCAAAGTGAAATAGCGTGGTGTTGAAGACACTGCTCCCAATACTGTTTTTTTTCTTTCTGTTTCTACTGCAATCAGCTCTTTGTAGAACTGAGAGCAGGCATCTGGACACATTCAGGTCTTTGTGTAAGCTCGCTAATGCAGGCAGCAGTTGGACCAGTGCTGGAAGATTCCTCAGTTAAAAGTCTCAGCAACAAATGCCAGCAGATCTGATGCGCTTTTCCCCAAATTTCTGCTTACACCAAAACAGAAAAGTTTTTTCAGAGTGCCTTTACAGTAAAGAATGTGTGCTGCCACAGTATTCTGATCCCATATATGCACTCCTAACTGGTAAGCAGTACAGACTAGAAAGGCTCAGGAGACAGAAGCCAAAGTCAGAGAGCTATTTAAAACAGCATCACACAGGCTGCAAGCAGCAGTCTCCCTTCTTCACTTTTCTTCTATGCTGACTAAAGGAAATATATTCTCCAAAATTTCTCAGGTTTGTAGAACGAATGGCCCAAACAACTTCTTTCACTGCATTTCATAAAACAGTATTTTCACTATAGGGTACTTTACAGGCTAGAATAGAAGGTGCATATCTGAAAACAGTCTCTAATGCAGAGTGTGGAGACCTTGCTAACATGTAAAATCTGCATAAATATGGTGACTTCAGATTCTGACTTTGAGGTTTATGTGCTATGGTGACAGTGCTAATCTTAATGAAATCACACAACTACACAGGCTCCTCATTATGTAATTCACACATGGACCAACCTCCCAAAAGCTTAAAAAAAAAAATAAAAAATCAGTAGATACTCTATAAGATTTCTACCAAGCCGACATGCACCCTTAGCATCTGATAATACAATAAAAGGCTTCCACAAATTGCTTGCTGCAGCTTAAGAATGGTGTTAGGTAATGCTATGCAAAGCAGGATATGCACTTCAAAGCAGGAAGCTTCCAGCTCTGTGCCTGGGTTATAATCTTCCAGCCTGTGATGACGGTGCTTGCTAGATACAAAATCCTTTGCCTAGCAACTGGTTTGTACTACCAAGCTCAGGCACCAGAGCTGTGCACTACAACTGAAGTGACATCAAATGCAGCATGGTTTTGAAAGTTTAACACACCCACATCCAAATTCAAGGGGCCTGCATCTACTATCTTGAGTTTTCTCCCTTCTGCAATCCCGTGAAAGGATTCTGTACAGGCACACAAGTCATTCCCTTTCCCATCCAGATTCTCTTTGCTCCATTTATTCCACTTTCTGTCACATTCCCGTTAACAATCTCCCTACTGTAACCCTCCCAAGACTGACCAGTTCACACCAGGGAAACATTCACCTACAAAATACCAGTTTCCAGTCACTTTGCAACTAGTTCTCTCCAAAGCAGGGAAACAGTTTCTACCACTGCGATAGCAGACTCCTTGCTTAAATGAGGGAGTTTTGTTTTCTCTCCTTCTACATAAGCAGTGCACGAAATCCAGGAAGAATAAAGTTCTTATATCACACCAGAAGACCCTTCTAGTTTAGAGCATATGTATTTCCTGTGTGGAACTTAAAAAAAAATTCCAGCTGAAATTTAACTGTGAAAAGAAGGAGATTCTGGTAAGCAGGTGGAAGTGACCTGCTGTGCCAAGTCATCACTCTGCAATGCAGTACTAGTTTCACATTTAAGGACAGCATAGAGGTTATGACCACCACTTTAATTAAAGGAAAAAAAAAAAACCTGCCATCCTAGCAATTATGGTTTATACTGCCCCCAAAACACACATGGCAGTACCCAAATGCCTTGGTTAGCTTTAGTAGCTTTTGCATGTATCAGCTATATGATAATTTCTACCTTTTTCCTCTTCAAAAAGTATTATTTTCCTTCCAACCTGAATTTATTTTATTGTGTACATTAAGTAGTAACAGGAGCTTAAGCTGTCCCTATGACTGGAAAATACTTTATACCCTTTCAGGTAAGAACAGTTTAGAGGAAGCCACTCAGAAGTTGCTATCTTAAAGCAGAACTTTCTTCACTGCCATCTCCCCTTAACTTCTTTTGACTTGAATACTGACAACTGTCATCCACTAAAATGTTATAAACCTCATCACTATGAAACCTCTGAGCATGAAGACTGAACAAATAACAATGTTTACAATAGGGTGCAACTTAGTTGAAGAGATATTGGGGTACTTTAAATCCTGATGGGTTTTCCTTCCTCCTTTAAACCACAGGTTTTCTCCAAGGATTTTTATGTGTAAGAACAGGTATTATATTACACTAGTTTTCTTTGCTGTAAAGGGTCAGATGAGAAGACTAACAAGAAGGGCAAGAACAAAATTATCAGTAGGTACCATCCTTAGTCTTTGGAATGTTTGCAGCTACAGCAGTTTAAAGTTTACCCTTCTGTATGTTAAAACTGTACAGCATGTTAAGAGTTTGTAAGATTGCCTAGGTATCTTGGAAGTACGTGAGAACTAGTTCTTGCTAATGCTGATGTCCGTGCCAAAGACAGGTGAAGTACCCCTACTGCCTCCAGCTAAATTCCACAAGCCAGAAGAGAAGGTGTTTCGCATATGTAAGTAAAATCCCTTGCTGGCCAGTGTGCAGAAACAAAATTTTATTTACACAGGCAAGTCTATCTTTAGACCCCATTGAACTCTTTACATTTCTAGAATATTTACATGATTTCAAGATGCTCCAAGTGATGAACAAAACAAAACAAAAAAAGATTACAGAAACTGCCAAAAGCATAGCAAAAAAACCCCAACCTATCATTGTGCTTTAAAACTTATGATCTAGAGTAATGTAGAAGAAATGTAATTTTAGCACCTTGGTCATTACGGTCATGCTATGTAAGACACTTAAATAGCAGAGGGGATGTCGGAAGTGACCGTATCCAGAGGTTGCCAGTGACAATTCATGAGGGCATCATAGAGTTCTTCACTTGTCTCCATAAATTGTCTGTTCATTTCATCAACATCCAAGTACAGCTGTGGATCTGAAAAATAAAAGCCTGGTAAGTACAGGTGTCAGAACTTGGGAGGCTTGCACACAAAAGCCTGAAGTAAATGCCTAAGAAAGTGTTCTTTAGCTAAATTTAATGAATTAACAAACTTAATACATCTAGTGAGATGTTAATTCACCTAGATTTTTAACGAAGCTAACAAGTCCAGCTTCTTTTGGAATTAGTGTATTCAAATGCTAGGACTATACTGGTATTTCCACATGAAGCAGAGATCTAGGGATAATTAAAATTTTTGGACACTATTACAAGACTTCTCTACTAATGAGCTTTACATACAATAATCTTAGCAGAATCAATACAAAGACATAGTAATTTCTCCAACAGCCTATTCTGGAAGGAGCCTGAAAGGAAAGTTACAAGAAACCTACTGCAAAGCATTGTTGTCAATGTTCCATTCTACTTGACATGGTGTTCACTATTAGCTTTAAAATCCTACCTCATCTTAGCTATAACACATTCTTTATCCAGTAGTCACTGGCTTGTATTGTTAAAGGGCAGAAGTATGGCTAAATTCAAAGTGCAGTGATAGAATTATCATTACCTTCAGTTATTAGGTCATCATTGATTTCAGTCATAGCTGAAGCCTCCTAAAAAAATTTAATCAGAGTCAGTTTCAGAAAGCATCACAAATCCAAAATAATTTTATCTTCCCAAACATTCCCCTCCTCCCACAACTACAAAATAAGCAGAAGCAGGTGGTGTTTGCTGGGGAAGGGTTCCTTGTGAGGTGTTTGTTGCTTTTTAATGCTTTGGTTGGGTTTTTTTAAGAAAATCACAGTATAGTTCCACTTGAAAGGCACTTCTGGAAGTTGTAACTGATCAACTGGCTGACCTAGATATGATCATCTTACAACAGTTCTTAACCTTGCTTTAAGCAAAGTACATCAGAAAAACAGGATGAGAGTAACATTTCAAAAATTTGCTGTCAGAACTGTTATTTGGCATACATGAACAAATATTACTGCATAAATATATAATTCTACAGAGGCACTCAAGCACTTAAATCCAAAATGCTTGAACATAACCTTCACACTTATCTGACTGCATGATTTCAGTTTTAGGACTTTTTTGCTCTGATTTACGCAATTCATATGACTGGATTAGTTAGTTAGTTGTCTTTTTAAATTAACTGTGTAGTATCTTTACCTCAAAAACAGCTGGAGCCATAACAGCATCTCCTAAAGAGCAGTCTCCAACAGCTTGCATGCTATCATAGGGAGTATAGGAGCTGTAGTTGTAGTCAGCATAAGGATCATAATTCCACTGCGAATAGTAGTTCTGATAATCCTGGTAATAATCATTATAGTTGTATGACTGGTACCGCTGGAATTCTGCTTTCAGTCTGAAACATGAGAAGGTATATACAGTTAAGAGTTTGAGAACAAACAACTGCAAACCCAGTTTTGAAGTTAAACAATTTCACACACTTCCAAATTTACAAGGAAGCTTTCCTAAACAGTCACCTAAGTTTTATGCCACAGCACAATACCTCATGATTATGAAGGAGAGCAAATGCTCACCTTCACCAATGCCAAAAATAAGTATTTTTATGGATTAACTCAAGTTACATTTATCTGTATTCAGTTTGAATACTTCTGGTATCTGTTTAAGCAAGCTACTGATTAAAAAAATGATTAATTAAGATCAGAGACCTTTACCAAGCACTGTTGGTTCAAGGACACTTTAAACATTTAATTAGTCCTTCTATCTTGTTTTGTTAATACAAAATCTTGTTATTTCCGGAAACAAGAGGTAAAGTCAGATTATCTGTTTCAGAGGAGCATCTGACACTGCCTGTCAATTTACCATGTCTATCTTCACCTTCTCAAGTTTTGGTCCATGAACAGTTACCAAAGCTTAGCTGTCAGGTGAAGTCAGCACTGTCATTATCAAGAATGAAGCCAAAGCAGCAGGAAAAGTTACAGAAGTCATTAGTTATGAAGACCGAAGGTGATTAGTTTTCACTGCTTTCCCCTCTCCTGAGCAGATTTTTCCCAGGGACAACTTCAAGTTGACTAATGACAAGTACCAATGAACAAGAATAGTCTGTTCTAAAACAGAGATACACTATATGAAAGACACTGCAATAAATCAGCTGCACATTGCAGGAAATCCCCTATGCTTAGACATTTCCTCACTGATTACATACAAGCAGACCTCCTGTGTTTGCAGTGTCCAATGTCTCTCTATCTCCACTTTGCTACAGAAAATGCAGACTGGGGCTTCTTGCCAGGAACACAAACTGAAGGAGCTCAGAAATAGTTTCCAATATAAGTGACTTAACGACAAACTACTCTGATGGCTGGATCTTTGGCTGCTGTGAGAGCATAGTACTCAGCCATTCAGAAACAGGTAATTAGTGGTGAGTATATCAATACCCACATTACATTTGTGCTTCATTACTGTGAAGCTCTACATATATAATGTAATAAATAGATATTTTATTGTCTTACTGCTGTGGAAAGCAAATGACTTCATAATGTCACAGTCTTCTGCTTCCAACTTCTCTCCTACATCCATCTCTGTAGGAAAGAAAAATCTAAGAATACTGCAGATATTCTTCTGCAGAGCAGAAGTGAGGAAAACTTTCTTTGGGATCTCATTTTCAAAGCAAGTTAGTCAAAGCAAATCTGGACAGCACTCTTGAGTACGGGCATTTCTGTTCCAAAGCAATGAGGCAACACTGGCAAAATTATCCAGGGAAGAGAAGCAGGAGCTGTTATTTTTAGCCTTCTAACAGAACACACAAGCTAACCTTGTGAATATATACTGAAACTGTTTCATAGAAAGTTCTATTTTTGTCTGTATTCTGGACCGAAGTTGATCAAATTTGGTATCAAGTCTAACTGGATTGTCTTAAACAAGTGACAGAGAACTGAGCTAGCAGAAAAAAAAAAAAAAAAACCTCTCAAACCAAATCAACTTTAAATTTCCTGCTGCCCTAATCACTAAGGAAGCAAAGAGTAGTATTCTAAACAAACTGTTCAAGCAACATCTCCTTTGGCTTCTTCCCCTCTATATTCTGTATTTTTCCACTAAAAAAAGAGTTCCTTCCTCTGCCAGCCTGCTTTAAAACTAACAATGTGCTACCTTGTCTAAGCCACAGGGGAAGGCCAAGGAGAAAAGCTTCCTAGCATAAAAACAAATACTTGTTGTCCCTTCTACATTCTTCAGGCCGAAACGTGAAATACTTACAAATGCATTCAGCTTCACTACTGTAAGCATTAAGGCTGATCACAACAGCAGCTAAGCCCAAATTATACAGTCTGGCTAGACTTAAGAGTTGGATTTTCCCAGCAATCCTCAAAGAGGTTGATGGATCCAGGCAGTCAAAACATAATGCTTCTGTGATTTTGATTTTGCATCGTGTACAGCCATTAGAGCAAGGGCTACACAGTCTTTACAAAGGCAGAGCTAAAAGAATCCGATTATTTAGAATTACTGTATCAATGCACAACTCATTTGTTACCTTTTAGAAATTCCTATGCTCAGCCGGATTCGTTTTCCCCCCAGACCTGGTGCATTCTGGCAGTCTTGCAGTGCCCTCATCTGATCACCTTGCTCACCAAATCTGACAAAGGCATACCCTCTACAATTTTCAAAAGGGAGAAAACAAATTCTAGTATTCATATAACAGTTACAAAGCCAATTAATTCAATTTCTGTCTTCACGAAAACAGAAAATAGTAGCTACTCTAGCTTCTATTACCTAAGCAACTTCTCTGGCATGTGCACATGCATAGAAGATGCTTTCATGAAATTAAAAACTTGGGCCAGAAGCAAAAAGCTTTGTTGATAGCATTAAGATGCAACTTGCTGAAAGCCAGCAAAACAATACATGTTAACTGCTACTTCTGCACTTACAGCAGTTACTTTACCAGTATTACCCCTTTCCTACTGCGCTACAGCTCTAACATTCTTTCTCAATTTGCTCTCTCAGATTTCTTTTTGTCTTGGGTTTTTGTTTTTTTGTTTTTTTTTTTTTTTTTTTAAACTTTCTTAAATTAGTCCATTACGCCCAGCGTTTTTTGAACAGCAAACTCACTCATCCCGGCTTCACTGTCTGCCTGGCCTACGTAACTTCTATCCAGCTTTATTTACTAAAATGAGAAGTTCCATCTCCCAACCCCCTAAGATTTGCTAGGCCTTACATTGCTTTTCCACACATAAAAAGGGAATTCTCTTGTCCTCTATACTGCACGTGACAAAGTGCACACTGCTGTAGGTAAGCACTGATGTCCATGCAGAGCTCTCCCTTCTCCCACCATCTAACTGCTTTCATGCAGGTATGAATTTGGCTGAATTGAAGCTTAACACATTAACAGCTAAAGCTAACCATAAAGTTTTAGAACCACAAGGATCTATGTTGTTAAAGAATAATGCCAGAGACTAATCTCTCTCTTCCTGCCTCTGAAGAAAATTCAAAACCAGTTCAAATGCAAGTTCTTACATATTATTTATAGCACCAAACATACTGACAGCATTAACGCATTTTCACAGGCATTACCTGGAATATCCCAGCAGGTCTGTTGCTATTTTGCAGTCAATACATGAGGGATACCTCTTCAGGAAATAGTCATAGAGCTGAAAATCATCTACTTCTGGAGTCAGTTCCCCAACAAATATTGAATAATCTGGTCTTTAAAAAGATAAGAGAACCGTCTTTAAGTTTGAGAATAACAGTTCATTTCACTATCAAAGTCCCTAAGATACAAGCTCGTAGTTATTACTGGACAAATAAGGAGACAAAATATGAAGAGAGCATTAACTGCAAGACTCTGCTGAGCAGTGTACAGAACTGCAATGCCATCACTCCAGCAAGTTCTCGATTTCTCTTGAGTCCATTCTATCCCTTTTGCAAGCATTTCAACAACGACCCAGACTTATTAAAGAATTTTTTTAAAAGTTGGTTTCAGAAAGTATTATTTGTTGTCTGAAGGGCAGAACACCCAAAAATACCAAGAAAAAATTTCAAGTTACAGCCCGAATTCAAAAAGAGCTAAGACTATTTTGATACCGCATCTCAAGCGATTATGAGAGAGACAAACTAGGGGAAAAAAAATCTTCATTATTCAAATGGCAATACAATTCCATAAGCAATAAATACTTAGTGTATAAGCACCAGGTGTGCCATTTCAGGACTTTTAAAATAATTGATGGCATTCACTAGTCATTAGCAATTTAAACAAAGTGTCAGAGCTGCTCCTTTCTAAAGGTCTTTACCTGGTTGTGTTAGTACTACTAGGGACAAACTCTATTCTTCCTGGTTTTATTTTGTTCTTTTTCTTCCGTTTTTTCTGTGGTGTTCTCCACCAGCTGTAGGCCTGGAGACATTCTCTTTTTTTTGCCATCAAGTCCTGTAGGGAGAAAAAAATTCGCCTTTATAGCATTTAGCCTCATTTACATTCCTCCCTCCCACTCCCCATCACCACAGGTGATTTCCCCATATTCACCTTGCCCTTGAAAGAAGCCTGGGGTCCCATTTCTCCCTCCGCCTCCCATGAGGGAAAGCAGCCTCTGGGGAAAACGCCTGGCAAAAATAACAGAGCCAAAGGATTGTATGAACAGCCATATTCCCCTGACCTGTCAAGCTGGCTAAAGGATTGACAGCTTCCTCTGGGAATTAGGGACAAACCAGACAGCCCTTTGATGCTGGCCAATCCTATATGTTAATTAGCTTCAGGACTGGACTGTGTTCCGCTTGAGCTCCAGGATGCAGAAAGCCCTGCTGCAGCACAATCTGTGTGATGAGGAGGCAGGGAAATTGTCACTCTTGCCTAGAGGGGATCTCCACTGTCCCTATCTCCCCTCACCTAGGAGGTTCTTCTGCGAGATGCCTCTCCTCACTACCCAGCAGTGAGTCACTCTCCCAGGCCAGGAACAACAAGAGGCCGATAAATGGAATTAAAGGAGAAAGTAGACCAGGAGCAGGCACTAGCTTGGCTGAAGGAAAACTCGAACCCAGATGCAAGGCCAGGAAGAGAAGAGGCATAAAAAGTGCCTCTTGGGGAAGGAAAAAAAAAATTGAAAAAAGAAAAAAAAAAATCATCATCAAAAAAACCCTAAAGCCCCAAAGACCACAGTTCCAAAAGGAAGCGAGTGGGGCAACTGCACAAAAGAGGAGGGGAAACAGCCTTATTAACACCGGTTGCCTCCCTCAATTAAGATTCTGAAGAACAAGGACTTCCAAAAATAAGAATGATGTTCCGCAGCATTTACTTACGCAGGCTTTAATGTTCTTCCTCTATAACCTCTCCACATGTGCCTCACATAGAGAGTGGGTTATGCGCAAGGTCCTTCAGGAGAGCTCGCGCTCAAGTAACGCCCACTGCAAAGCTGCATGTAATGCTCCCCAACCTGCTTGAGCTGACACAACTGTGTCCTGAGGACAGCCACCAATCACCACATTGCCGGAAGAAATCACAGGACTAAACGAGCACCCAACTCAGAGCCATCTAGCTATGTCAGCTTTACATTTATTAGGAATTCTGAGTATGGTTCTGGAATCCTTTTAGGCGCTGCAAGCCTGTATTTCTGACTAAATGATCTTACCTGGCTTGCCATGGTTCAAACTGTCTTCTGTCTTTCTCGACCAGTGTGACTGCACAGGTTCAATTTATTACACTCCTTCAGCTGAAAAAAATGTGGGGGAGAAAAAGAAGATGAAGGATTTTATCCTCAATATTAATTACTTTCAAATATGTTCACCCCACCATATGCTTTAATGTTATTAATTCAGAACTTTAAAAATTAGTTTCTGACTTGTCACTGCTAAAACAATGGGAATAAAAAGGATATATGGCAAATAGGATTATGATTAGATGCAACAGACCACGAAGTTTTCCCACTGTCCAAAGCACTAGAAAATTCTAGAGATCTTTAAAGTCACCTATACCTTACCCTTAACTCTGAAATACCTACATATAATAGCCCAGTAATCCAGAAGATTCTAAAATAGTTAAATGCAAGGCAAAAGATACAGGCTACAGTATGCTTTGTGCCATCTCCCCTGGTTTCTTCCCCTTTAGCCGAATTTAAATTAAGTACCACAAACTACGGAGCTGAAACAAGCAATGGTACTTCCTATGTGCTAAAGAATATGAAAATAGAAGCAGGATGAGGGCACAGTACAAGCCAACATGATCTTTCTCTGCACCTTTTCTCCTACCTCTCTTGCCTTTTCCATATACGCATTTCACTCATTACTATAAAAACCCCAAACCAGCAAATAACATTTTACTGCCATCACTAAACCAGTGGACACACCCTCCTGAAGAGCTATGTATCTTTCTTGATCCCAATATCCTTTCTTTAGGCTTTTTCCCCTAGTCATCCAACAAATATAAATCAGTACAAAAAACAATTTCATTTGGAGAATATTCTGCATTTACTTTCACACACAGGCATTATTCAACCCCTACCGATTTTTTACATTTGGTGTTAACTCCTGTGCAGATGCTTCTGAAATTCTAGTTCCCATTTCCAAGCAAGAATTTATGTAATGTTTTACATCTTGGCTGATTAAATCCACAGCCACATAATGCAATAAAGACAGGGCATCTACACAATGCCTTAAAGGCTTGCCTGCAGAGCGGAGCAGTTCAGAGCACTACCTCTGAAAATGGATTAGGTTAACTGGACACAGCATAGCCATAAACCATAATCAGAGCATTCATGCACGGTGCTATTCAGAATAATCAAAGACCTCATCCCCACAGCCACTGCAAAGCCAAGAAAAGAGCCAAGTACAAACAAGCCCTTAAAATACAGGCCTAAAATGCTAGTAAGGTTAGTGTATGCAAAACTGAGCACCTGCTAACTGAAAGCAATTGTGTTCAGTATAAAGAATTATCAGCGGCAACTTCCTCCTGTTAAGGGTGGTCATAATTAACACAAATATCCGTATGTTCCTTTTTCCTTTAACATCAGTTTTTAATAAAAGGAGCCACAAAGTCACCCATGCTCTCAACACTGAAGTACTGATTTTTGAATTCACAGCTTCGCAGTAACTCTTTTTAAACTTACCCCTTTTCACTCGTGCAGGCCTAACGGAAGACGGCACACACGACAGAGCGCTCCTGTTGCAAGAAGCTATCAGGAGGCAAGTGATGCAACTGCTTCTCGGGTGGTTATCACCAACTTTTATGCAAAACCGGTTTTGTACGCCTCCCTGCCCGACGTTGACCTTTTCACTAGAAAACAAAAGCATTTCAAAAGCAGTTAAAACAGCATGTAGTAACATAACACATTTTTTTTATGTTTGATTTAACCATATTTAGAGTCACAGCCAGCTTTCACTTAAGCAGTGGGGCAGCTTCAACCTCCAAAATTCAAAGGCATCCTTAACTGGGTTACACACACATCATAGCAGCTTTTTATTTTGATCCACTTTTTTTGCATTACTGCGTTCATACGAGCAAAAAGGCGGGCGAAGCTGTTCACGGCCTGAACCGCCCGTGCAAACACCGCTCACCCGGGCAGCGGGCAATCCCCCCGCTTCCTTCGGCACTAATTTCGCTCGCACGAGGCGCTGGCTCAGGGCA
>VXBQ01009688.1:330215-350280 GCA_013400175.1 Phainopepla nitens
CAGCGTGTTCAGAGCCCCAGCCAGCCCGGTGTGGAAGGCCTCCAGGGAAGGCTGTGGGGGAAATACCCTGCCCGCCCGCCCCTCTGGAAGCGCGCCCCGGTACTCACCGCCTCGCCTGTCCGCAGCCGCGGTTCCGGGCGCCGCCGGGGCTCTTAAAGCGCGTTGCGGGGGCGGGGCGGCCTCTGTGGCGGCCGCTGCCGCCAGGCTCGGCCCCCTCGCTGCCCCGAAGGGCTCCCGGGAGCGGCGGAGGCTCCGGGCCGCCACGTGGGTGCGGGGGCCGCGGTGCGAGGTCGCTGCTCCCGACGCGGCGCGGAGGGTGGACGGGACGTGGGCTGGGGCCGCGTGGAAGGCGTGTCGCCAGCCTGCCGTGGTGGAAAACGAGAGAATCCGCCTCTCTCCGTCTAAGCACAGCACTGATTACAAGGGGCGGTTTGCACGCTTTAATCCTGTGGACTAATCGCTTAACAGCACATTAACTCAGTAAGATCCCATTATGCTTACAGCTAAGTATAATTCCTCCGTTACTCGGCCCTGGTGAAGTCACACCTCGAGTGCTGTGTTCAGTTCTGGGCCCCTCAATTCAGAAAAGATAGCGAGATGCTGGAGCAGGTCCAGAGAAAGGCAGTGGAGCTGCTGAAAGGTCTGGAGTACAACCCCAATGAGGAGCGACTGAGGGTGCTGGGGGTGTTTAGTCTGGAGAAAAGGAGGGGACCTTACCAGGGTCAAGGTCACTCTAGAACTTATCACTCTACAACTGCTTGAAAAGAGGCTGTAGGCAGGTGAGGGTTGGCCTCTTCTCTCAGGCAACGAGTGACAGGGCAAGAGGACATAGCCTCACACTGTGCCAGCGGACGTTTAGGTTGGGCATTAGGAAGAATTTCTTCACAGAAGGGGTGATTAGACATTGGAATGGGCTGCCCAGGGAGGTGGTGGAGTCACCATCCTTGGAGGTGTTTAAGGAAAGACTGGTCGTGGCACTCAGTGCCATGGTCTGGTTGACAAGGTGATGTTCAGTCATGAGTTGGACATGATGATCCCAGAGGTCTTTTCCAACCTACTTGATTCCGTGATTCTGAATTTTATACATACACTTTTTCAGCTTTTGCTTTTAAAAATATAATTACAGGACAATGAAGTTGAAGCTTTCTATGGTAAGCTTGAGAAAAACCTGTTTGTTTTGCATTTCATTTACAGTCCTGGACAGTCGTCCCTGATTTTACACATCATGCCCACTCTGCCTCATTGTCAGCAGTAGCAGTGAATAATAGATATGTGGTCACTGGGAGCAGAGATGAGACAATCCAAATCTATGACATGAAAAAGAAGACAGAACATGGGGCGCTGCTACATCACAATGGTAAAGGAGCATTTCTTTGTAAAAAACACTCATGATAAAAAAATGTAGCTGAAAATTACTTGCCAGAAGAAGAAAACTGATTTTTTTTTCTAATAAGATTGTAGTAGTGGTAGTGTTGCAGCCATGATGGTGTGATGATACAAACAAGGTAAGCTTTTGAGCATAATAGGTAAAAGAAATTATTTTGGTATTAGCTCACAAATATTGCTGCTGTGTTTTAATTTTTTTATTTGTAGTTTTAACTGGTTAAGAAGTTATGACCCACAAATGGCTTATGTGCTGTTTTTCTTCTATCAGGCCGGTTTATAGACTATGCCTACTCCTAGCTACCATCTTTGCCAGTGTTCTTGTCCTGTCTCAAGTGTACATGAGCCACACAAAAGAGAGAGTTTGTGTGTGAGGGCAGGCTGCTGCTGCCAGAGGGGTTAACCTGGTACATTTCCCACTGTATGTGCTGCCCGAATTACAGCTGCAAAGTACATGACAGAGTCACGGAACAGTTTGGGTTGGAGAGGGTATTTTAAAGGTCATCTAGCCCAATCCCACTGCAGTGAGCAGGGACATCTTCAACCAGATCACGTTACGCAGAGCCCCATCCAATTTGGCCTTGAATGTTTGCAATGAGGGAGTATCAACCACATGTCTGGCTAACTGTTTCAGTGTATTACTGCAGTCCTTGTAAAAACACTTCTTCCTTATATCTAATTCAAATTGACCCTCTTTACTCCAAAACCATTACCCCTTGTCCTATTACAACAGGCCTTGCTAAAAGGTTTGTCCCTATCTTTCTTAAAAGCCCCCTTCAGGTACTGGAAGGCCACAATAAGGTCTCCCTGCAGCCTCCTCCCAGCTGAAAAATTCCAACTCTTCCAGCCTTTCCTCGCAGGAGAGGTCATCTTCACGGCCCTTCTCTGGACTTGCTTCAACAAGTCCACATCATTCTTATGCTGGAGACCCCCGAGCTGGATGCAGTGTTCCAGGTGGGGTCTCAGAAGAGCAGAGCAGAGGGGCAGAATCCCCGTCCTAAGACTGCTGCCCACGATGCCTTTGATGCAGCCCAGGACACGTGGCTTTGTGGGCTGGAAGCACACATTGCTGGGTCATGTCCAGCCTCTCATCCCTCAGCAAGCCTAAGTCCCTTTTGGCAGAGCTGCCCTCAATCTGTCCATCCCCCAGCCTGTGCTGATACCGGCTTGCACTATGCTTTGTGGAACTCTGAGGTTCCCATGGCCCACTACTTGAACTTGTTCATGTCCCTCTGGATGGCATCCCGTCCCTTGCCACTCACACAGCTTGGTGTCATCTGCAGACTTGCTGAGGGTGCACTCTTTGTCTAGATCATTGGTACAGTCATCTGTTAATGGCTGTCCTGATAAAGCTGTTTGGGTCATTTTTGCTCAGTATTGATTAACCAAAAAGATCCAGGAGCTAGACTGAGCGTGGTAGCTGCATTTAACTCATGTGTGATACATCTGATGATTATGGGGAAGCAGCATGTGTAGTAAATTCAGCTGTGTGTCAGGAGCAGGGCTTTGACATGGGAGCATTCTATCCCTGATAAAAGCTCTCTGCCATCTCTGCCACTGTGTTTGAGTACTGCTGTGACAGAGAACAGACCAGACGGAGTCCAGATGTGTATGGGTAAGGGTGCCTGATAGAGCATATCAGACTGTTGAACAGAGCAAGAAAGTTTGACGGTTTTTTGAAGAAATACTTAGGAAATTTAGATTTTCCCAAGGCTAGGATAGTAGCCAGCATGCCTTGATGGAAGAAGCTTTTCTGTTAAGTTGTACCTTCTCTGTTAATTTGTGCAGTAAGTGTTCAGTGAGTACAACATTGTAAATTGTATTTCTAGGCACCATAACTTGTTTGGAGTTCTATGGGACTGCACATCTACTCAGTGGGGCTGAAGATGGACTCATTTGTATCTGGAACACAAAGAGATGGGAATGTCTGAAATCCATTAAGGCACATAAGTGAGTTTCTTAAATGTTCATATTTGCATACATTTTCATGTCTATTTTCTTTGTAAATAATACATATGACTCATGTTTTGTTTTTATCAGGGGACATGTGACATCTCTTTCTATTCATCCTTCTGGGAAATTAGCTTTGTCAGTTGGAACAGATAAAACATTAAGGTGAGTCAAAACTGGTGAAGGAATGCTGAGAATCATAATTCAGTAACTCTTAATAAAGTGTTACAAGCAACAATTCCATGTTGAGACTAGGCCATGCAACACTGATAAAACATATTTGTTATCAAATGGTTCAAAGGTCCATTGGTTTGTCTTTTGAAGTTCTAAGTGCCAGCTGTTCATACCTTCTTCTTGTGAGCTCTGACTCTTTACAAGTCACTTGTAGGTGTATAAATATGTTTGCATTTTGGAACACAATTTGCTTAAAGTTTTGAAAACTGCCAGGTTTTGTTTAGTGTGATTTTTCATTTGGAGTGTTTCCATGTTGCTGTAGATACCTGTTTTAGCGACACAAAATGCTATTTTAGCAGCCCAAATTTGCCTTCTTTTGGGCTCAGTATTGCAAATGGTGATTTAGAAAATAAATAACACAAGTTCAACGTCATACTGTGCAAGCAATATATGAACTCATCATTTTCTCTTGCATTAAGAAGGCAGAAAAATGCATAAAGAGGCTTGAAAGCTTCCTTTGGGTGCCTCATGTCAGCAGATTGGATATCAGTTTTGCTGTGCTGTTTTTAACCAGAATGCACATTGCCTGTTGTTGTGTTTCAGAACTTGGAATCTTGTTGAAGGACGATCAGCCTTCATCAAAAACCTGAAGCAAAGTGAGTTTATCAATCTAAATCCACTAATTAAGTGTGATTTGATAGTTTTATTTTTTTATGTAAAGAAAAGTTGACTGAATTAATTAAGTCAATTAATTGCAAACTTTCACAATGTCTTTTTTTACACGTGCAGACAAGCATATGTAAGCTCATGTCCTTAATAATAGTCATTTAGCAAAAGGAAAACATAGTACCACTAAAGTAAATCCTTTTTTCCCTTGAACTTTGAGGTCAGAGCATTTAAATAAATGTGTTTTAGTTTGTTTTTCTTTACATGGTGCTGTTAATCAAAAGTAAACATTTAAGAGCATAGCTGTTTATTCTAGTTTATTTGATTTTTCACTGAATATTTTCTTAGGTCTAGGTAGAAAACAGTGTCTAGCAGCTTTTAAAGATTTTTTTTTTAAAGATTTTTTACTAAATTCCCTGTATCAATGTGTACAGATGCACATATAATTAAATGGTCCCCTGATGGAGAGAAGTATGTGACTGTGATAACAAACAAAGTGGATATCTACAGACTTGACACAGCTTCAATCAGTGGCTCCATTACAACAGAGAAGAGGATTTCTTCACTTAGATTTATTACAGTAAGTAAAAAAAATGAGAGGTGTTGGGAAATTAACTAGTTGGAAACACATGAAATTAATCACTATTGCATTTCTCTTTTCCCATTCCAAGGATTCTATCCTTGCCATAGCTGGAGTTGATGAAATGATTAGGTTCTACAGCTGTGACTCTCAAAAATGCCTGTGTGAATTTAAAGCTCATGAAAACAGGTATTCTATATTTGTTTACTATTTAAATATTTATGGTAATGCTGAGTCCTCTCTAAAGTTCAAAGGTTTGTTCAGCATGTTTTGCTTTTGTTTTAGTATAGAAAGCAAATTTATTTATGTGCTAAATTCCAAGCAGACCTGTTTGCTTTTTGTATGAGCACAGGTACTGTGCTGTCCATGCATGTTACAAAACCAATAGGGTACAGAATTAAGAATATTACTGTTCTAAATCTGTGAGAGTGCATGTGTGTGTGTGTGTTTGTGTTTAACCAGTCTTTATTGAATCTGACTCCTTAGAATGCTTAAAAAAAAAACAAACAAACAAAAACAAACTAGTTTTATTCAGTTCAAACAATAGGAGTGTAATCACGGATTCTGTTTTTGAATACCAAATATTTGTCCAAATGTTGCTTTGAATTCATCAAAACACAAAAGCATTAGCAGTAATGTCACTGATGTGTCTAATAGTGTATGCTTTAAAGTATTAAAGAGTTCTGAATTGAATCCTAATAAGCCTAGGAGAGACAAATGTTCCTAGTATAAACGACAGCACTCAAAGCAGATCCAAGTTCCTGCCTATCACTTGGGGGTTTTTTGTTCAAACTGATTTTTTAGACTGTTGCCTATTCATCTTTAATTTCTCTCAGCTTACTGCTCTGAAGTGAACTGCAATGCTGTAAGATAAAAATGAATTCCTTTTCACAGAATAAAAGATCTTTATAGTTTTGAAAGAGAAGGACAGCGTGTTATTGTTACTGCATCCAGTGACGGTTACATTAAAATGTGGAATCTGGATCTTGATAAGGTTGGTGTATTACACTGCTTGTTACATTTAAGAAAATGAACGGAGAACCAGACTTGCAGACAGTTCTGTTGTAAGAGTTCCTTTTAAATCACTGAGGAAATTTTACATGAAATGTGGGTGTCTTGATCTTCTTTCTGTTATATTCAGCAGAGATGTATGTCATGCACATATATTTATACACTCGTATTTTTTCATCTTTGCACTTTTTTCTAAAAAATGATAAAATATGATGATATTATGAGATCTCATCTACACTTTATGTAAAGTCATGCTTCCCACCAGAGCTAGCCAGGCTTATGACTATCTAATCAGTTATGTATGTTATGACTATGTAATTAGTTAAGGCCTGCTGTGAATTTCTGTCATGTTGATGACTGTTGTTACTCTTTTAAAAACACAAAGTCTGTGGTTTGGGCAGGGGAAGGTAATTGTTCATGTCGGGGGAGGAACTTGTCCTTTGGAAAAATTCAAATACATAAATGTACTGGGTACTTGTATATCCTGGATAGTTCAAATAGTTATTTCTCAACATAGATACACTTCAAATCTGACTTTGCCTGTTTTTAATTTCACCCACCTGATTATTTTTATACTTGTAAGTGCAGGAGTGATCTCCCTCTTTCCTCTTCACCTTTTATTTCTGTTCCCCTTGTACAGAATTGACAGAATGATTAGGGAACTCTACCTTTCTGTGTAATGTTTTATTTATTTTGACCAAATTCCTTTCCCTGCATAACTTTTTGCATAACTGTGTGGGCTGCTCTGTCCAGTTCTGAGGGGCAAAATATCCTAATACAGTAGTTTCCAGTGGGTTGATGCTGTTAACACTGCACATATGTCTGTGACACTTTATCCCCTGATGTCTGTAATAGAATATTTGTATTCCAAGAGCTGAGTGATACAATTGCCTAACCATGAAAGTGGACAGTAAGATGCTTTCTCACTTTAAATACTTTATTAAATTTAACCAGAAATAAAATAAGGTTTAAATAATTTTCTTTTATGTTTTCTTCAGATTAAAGATGGGCCATCTTTGCTGTGTGAAGTCAATACCAAAGCTAGGCTGACATGTCTTGCAGTATGGCTTGACCAAGCTTCAGAAATTAAAGAAAAATCTGAGAAAACTGCAACATCATCTCAAGGTAAGAGAACTTTGTATTTTGAATTGTTACTGTGACTGTGAAATGGAATACACCATGTAGGAGGTTTCTACTATATCCATTGGAAAATGTTCTGGTATTTTGAAGAAGCAGGGATATGATGCTGGCAAGTGATACAGACACACTTACCAATCTGATAGTGTCTCAAGCCCATCTGTTTGTTGGAGGACATAAGCTTCTTTTCACTTTTATTAAAGTTTTCTTTCTGTTTACTGGAATAACATACTGAGGAAACCACTCTGAAGCTCTTGAGACAGATAAGAAAACAAACAGTTGATAGAACTGCATGTCTTGTTTTCCTATAAGCAAAATTAGGGCTGAGGCCACTGTAGCTGGGCAAACTTATGAAGTCTAGCTCAGATTCGTTTGGGTTTTCCTCCATTGTAATCTATTTACATACTTGATCTTTATATATTTTAATTTCACAGGCAAAACTAGCAAAAATGGCACTTTCCACTGTAAAATAAAAAGCTATTTATAACCCTTCTTTTAAAATGAGATACAATTATGTCTCTGTGCCATTTAGATTACAAAGACTGGACATAAAGGTCAGTGTGAATAATTTCTTGCTTTTTTTCAGAAACAGAAGATGAAAAACCATCAATGGCCACAATTAACAAAGATTTTTGGATTACTAAAAGGGTTAAAACAGCAAAAAGAAAGAGAAAAATTATTCCAGAGAAACAGAAGCTGAAAGCTCCAGTGCAAAAGAAGAAAAAGAAACAGAATAGCTCAGCATGAAGGCAGCTACTTTCTCTCCTGTATAAAAAGTAAATGCTTGCCCTGGTTTTTTAAGAATGTAAACCCTAACAGGACATATATCTCTGATCCGATGTGTTGTTTAAAAGTAATTAATGTTTTTACCCTAATAAACTGACTGATCATTCTGGAAACTTTCCCTAAGTGAACAAAGCAAAAATAAATTTGTAATATGTAATGTCTATATTTTTCTATTAACAATACCATACACTTTTTAACTGGCTCTGAAAAAGCTAGCTAAAATAATAAAAAATATCTGCATCTCTCTCAGTTACATTTTTGTTTCAGTTAAATACATATTAAAAACATGTACGCTTTTTCATTTTAGTGTTGAAAATGTTACTGTTCATTTGACTCAAGGTATGGTCTGCCTTTGTCCTGCATTTCTTTTCCTAGGAAAGAAAGAACATGTTAAAATTACTTAAAACATGATGATCATATTCCATTCTTACACTCATGGAAAAATTGTCATTTCTAGTTCTTGATGTGGACTTATATATGGAATTTTTAAGCACAATGTTTGGCTTTTTTACTGTGTTCATCCTTAATATATTTAAACTTTTTAAAAATCTTTTTTCATGGTTCATATGACTGAAACATTTTGTTTGGAATATGATACATAATTTTAAGTGAAAGAGTTTATATCAATAAGGTTTTACCTTTTCTTCCCCCTTCCCACTGTATTTTTTCAAGTCCTTGATCTGAGCCATGTTGTTAAAAAAGACTTATATAAAACACTTGAAATTTTTGCCATGCTGATAAAATGTCACCTACATCTTTTGTTTGCACTTAAACAAAAAGTAAATTCCTGACCTTCTCAGTCAGTGGGAACAGGATTTTATCCTAAGTCATATTACAAATATACAGTGAGAGAAACAAAGTTGAGCTGGAGAGAACAAGGTCAAAGAGCTGAACTAAATGTTTCCTTTATTTCAAGGTGTAAGGCATGTTAATGTTGTTTTCTGCACTGCTGGAGTAGTCATAACTATTTCTGTTTTAAAGAATAATTTGAGTTAGGCTTTATTCTGATTCAATTCATCCATTCCTCCTTATATATGTGGCAAGAGAAAAAGTAGAGAAAATCGGAAAAAAGATTGAGCCAAATCTGGAGACAGGAATGCAGCCTGGTTTAGGGATATAAAACAGGATTTAAATCCAGCTCTATGCTCTAACACTGAAACAAAATGAGCATCATCAGTGCTGTTACAGAATTGTTTGTGTGACAGTAGCAGTCTTCTCTTGGAAATAGGTGTCCATATTTACCTTCTGTGACTGAATTCCTTACTCAGATAACCAATCAGAGCCCTGGTTTGGCTATTTGATATAGTTGATTTATGCAAGCTCAGTTTCATTCACCATTAAAGGGATGAAGTTTGAGCTTACACAGCTTTTAATTTTAACAATACCCTAAATGCTTGTGTTTCAGCACATTTTCCATTCTAGTTTTCAGGGAACTGCTTAGAATGGTGGAGGGGAGGCAGCAATGCAGAGAGGGGAGGTGTCAGCGGTGACAAGGGTGGGCATGCATGACACTGGGAGAGTAGATGGAGCCACAGCTGCAAGAAACAACAGCTCAGGGAGCAGCATCTCAGCTGAGCCCCAGGTGAGTTCAACAGCTCCAGCAGCTGTGGATTTCTTCCAGTTTTCCTGCTTCCTCTCTTGGGGAATCCCTGTGCTGGATCACGAAGCAGAGCCCAGTGAAGCTTGAACCTCATGGTTATTACACAGCTTAACTTGAAAAGGAAATCCCATCCGGTATAGCTTAGATATGTGTTGGCTGTGGCACTTTGCACGGAGGGAGGAGATTCCTATGAAACCACTGAGGCCAACAAGGGAATTAAACTGCTCCCCACTTTCTGACCATTAGGCTAATTCATAAAAGTGGCAAAATTTGAAATTCAGCTACGGAAAGCTGCATTTTGCAAAAAGTACAGGCTTCTCATGTTTTACGCCTTCTATTACGAAGATGAATCGAACCCCCTCAGTTTAGGGATCTGGCTACAGGAATACTTTTTCTTTCTATATGGTGAAACGTCCATGGGAAGGAAGTGCATGGACAATTGGAGTAAAATCATAGAGGACCAAGAGAAAGAGTTTAGCCTTGTAGGCAGTTATAAACATCTCTACATTTTTCTGGATTAAAAAAAAAAAAAAAAGCAAACCATTTTATTTACAGGATGTTTTCCACTTCCCACTGTTGCGTAACTTCTACAGCAGAAGACTGCTTTTCTGGTGCACTAGTTTGTAATCTGGACGTCCTAGAAATCCTCTACGTGTTCCGTACAAGAGCTACAGTGAAATTCCTATCCCAGAGTTGTAGCTCATGCTACACCAAAACCCAACCCCAAATTCTCAGCCGTGCCATGTAACTCCACTTCTGGATGAGGACCGGGATGGATTAGGTGACGGATTAGACTGCAGTTGTGCGGGAGCTTTTCCCCTCACTGAAGATGAGCACAAAACCTGGTCTGTACTGAGCCATTGGTAGGCACCGGGGCTTGCTCGGGCACCCCGAGCCCTGCCTCCCGCCGTGCCGGGGGATTCCCAGGAGCTGTGCAGGTAGGTGGAAAGACACCACCACCTCCTCCTCCGCAACCCCTGGCTGCGGGCCGCACCCTGCCCTGCCTCTTGGCTGGGGTTTTCCACTTGGAGCTTTTCTTCCCATCCCCAGAACGGCCGGAAAAGGGAAGCTTTGGGCGGTGCGTGGCTCCCTCGCCTCCCCTTCCGCCGCCTGCTCCGCCCCGGGTGCTGCGGAGCGCGGCCGCCGCGCAGGTGAGGGCCGGCGGGCGCCTGTGCCCCCGGGGCCGCCGTCCCGGCAAAGGCGGCGGCATCGCCGGGGCTCGCCTCAGGCCTTGGGCTTTGGGCAGGCCTTGCTCCTGGAAAAGCCGGCCACGGCAAAATGCCTTGCTTTTTTTTTTCTTTTTTTTTTTTTTTTTGCTTTTTTCCTCCCCTGAGAAAGGTTAAGAGGTGCTGATCTTCACCCCATTTTTCTCTTCCAGTTTTCGGCATGGCAGTGGACTGGGTCGGCTTCGGCTACGCCGCGCTGGTGGCATCAGGAGGGATCATTGGCTACGCCAAAGCAGGTAGGGTGCCGAAAGGTGCTTCTGTCTCCCTCCCTCTCCCCCCCACCCCCTCCTCCCGCTCCCCAACAACTTGTTGTGAGCTGGGCAGCTTTTTATGAAAGCCTCCTATCTCGAAGTTGACCCATGTGTAAATTTTATCGGTTCGTGCCATGTGCTGATAACTTGCTGCTGTTGGGGTGTGCTGGGTTTTGAGTTGAGCTGGTGCTTTGGGCTGATAAGGCCGTAATCTGCTTTCTGGTGGATGCTGATACTGTGCTCTTTGGGTGAACTGCCATAAGTTTGCTTCAGAAAGGCTTTTTCCGTGCTGTTTAAAATACAAGCATTCTGTAAGTGTTCTGTATCTTCAAATGACATAAATCACCACTTTTCCCCCTTAAGAGACTTATTCCCATTTTAATCTTTGATGATAACAGTATACTGCAAGCTGCAGAGAGCTTTCAGAATTATCTTTTCTCCAAGTAGAGTGGAACAGTGCAAATCAGTCCCTAAACTTGTTTCTCTTCTGGGTTCTGCGTCATAAGCTTACCCTCTGACCTACTGCTTTCATTTCCTGGCCTTTTTCTGAGTTCGCCCCCCTCCAGACAGAAGTGTGGATTCATTCCTGCTGCAGCACTGTCTCTTTCAGCTTTGAAAATCCCTAAGCCATCTTAGTTTTTATGATAGGAAGGGGCATTGCTGAAGTCAGTAAGACTTACCAGTGCATTTGACTACATAGATGCTACTGCCTATTCCAGTCTCTTTTCCGTTGGCTTGGATTTATCCTTCGGGTTGTGAGTGGAGTTTAGAACAGAAGGGACAATACTGAGAACTTAAGTAACTAATTGCATCTGTATTTCTCCAAGGCCATTATGAAATGATAGGTGTCTTTCTTGTCCTCTAGAACTCGGTTGGGAGGACATGGTTATGCTCAGGCAAGGGAATCCAGGTCACAGGATTAGTGAAGGGGAACAGAAACTTACATGGTGACTGACTGCTGGAGAGAAAAAAAAAACCCAGCCATACAAAGGAGCCATTGTGTCCTTACTAATAACTTCGAGAAACCGAAAGAAAATGGAACTTTCCTGTGTAGAGCTAAGCTGATCTGCTATGTTTTTACAACCAATCTATCTACCCGAGCAGGTAGGGGGCAATAGTTGGTGCCTTTGGAAGAAGTGGGAACATGGCAATCCAGGAGTGAGGGAGTGAGTGGTTTGTTGATTCACTGGTTGATTTTTCGGTCTTCATTTAGCAAGTCCTCTGGGTCCCTGTGTTTTGAGGTGTAGGAACTTCTCGAGCCGGAGGTGATGTGGTTGTCCTAGTGAGTGTATGTGTCATAGCTACTTAAACAGTGTGAAATTCAGGTAAAATTCAAGGATATGATGGATGTTTCTTGGCTCCCAGGCTTGTGGAAAGCATTGTAGCTACCACAGATTTGTTTTTACCTCATTCTGTGCAAAGCAGCCACCTATTAGAGCGTGCACCTTTTCCTTGCACGTGTACAAGTGTATCAGGTCCTTTCTATCATCTTTTTCTCTTGCTTTTTATACCAAAAGCAGGATATAAAGCAATATTACAGCAACCTTGTGGATGATTGAAAAAAATGATTGCGTTCTGGAAGCAGTATGTAGTCCTCCTTTAACATTGAGAGCAGATCTTTATCAGTTTAGCTTTTCAATCTCAAGGCTTTGAAAGGTGACATCAGAAATGGAATGTATAAAGAACCACCTTCAGCAGCATTAAGTCCTTAATTCTCCATGAGCCTTATGGAGGGCATTCAGCACTCACAGTGATCATGCTACTTTATTACTTGATATATTCTACAAATCACCAATTTAGATGTGGTATCCTTTATTTTCTGTTAGCTTGGGATTATCATTTATGCTGAGGACTTGATTCAACATTTAGGTGCATTCAGGGAACCTTCTTCCAAAGTCTGATCTTTGGATCAAATCTCAGGTGCACTTTGGAGATATGACCTCTCTTGTTCAACTCTGCCCTGCTCCTTGGCAATACTTTGAATGCCCTCCTGCCCAGTTCCACCCATATGTCCTTTTTTCTGATCTTAAATCCTTAGAATTTAGTCCTTCTATTTTACTGCCTCTCAAGGAATTTTCATAATATTGTTTTGAAACAACGTGCTTCTGTTTGTGCAAGGAAAACACCAATTCTTTTGTTTTTCTCACTATTCCTTCAATCATTAATGTATTAATGGCTTTGCTGTTAGAGAACTAAATACTAATTCTGTATATATCTTATGCAAAAGTAATTTAAGTGTTTCTTGGTGCTGATCAGCAAGGTCTCAGTATCTTAAAAAATCCTTCTCTAATCTTCTTTATGACAATGAATGATGAATGCCTTTTTTATTATTATTTTTATAGTTTTAGGTGTTTTACAAAACAGGTAAGCTGCTGACCAAAGTAAATTTTAAGATTCTAATAAATGTACTATCTTCTACTTATTCAGGTAGTGTTCCATCACTAGCTGCTGGCCTTTTCTTTGGGAGTTTGGCTGGACTGGGTGCTTATCAGGTCTCACAGAATCCAAATAACATTTGGGTTTCTCTGAGTAAGTAATTTAAAATTTTATTTAGAAAAGATTGTATTTACCCTTTATATTTAAAATTAGTGCCTGAAAGTCTTTGCAGAAGAGTTAAACACAGATAGTGTTACAAATCTAACTTCAGTCCAGTCTAAACTTCACTGAACTGGTGGCTGCCAACAAGCATTTGTCTTGTACTGATGTGTTTGAAGGATCATAGTGCAAGGGAAGTGCTAATAAATGGATTTCTGAGCTATTTTTTGGCTGGATCCTCCTACTTTGAGCATCCTGCAGAAGGCTCTAACATTTGGGGAAATGAGATTCCCCTTCAGACTGACCATACCCCTAGCAGACTATTTCGTTATCACAGAAAATGGCAGAGATTGTGATTGGCTTATTTTTATGTATGACAAATACGTGAAATTATAAAATGTGGAGATTTAAGAGAGAAGCAAGCTTCAGTAATGCTGTTTCTTCCTCCTCAGATTTGGAGCTTCCCTTCCCCCCGACTTGAGAAGGTAACTGTGGAGATTTACTGCTTAGTCAGTGTTTAAAGAGCCACCACTGGCTACAGCATTTTTTCTCTGAAGCAGTGACATAGCATCTGGCTCTGTGACATGTGAAAGTCAGAAGTGAAAGGAGAAGGCCCAGCATTTCTCTCCACTTCAGCTTTGTTTACAGGCAGTCCACTTCCACAGCTGCCGGCCAGGCCAAAAGCTGTGCATGGCCAAGCCTTAATAAGTTAATAAACTGCCAATACACCCAGCTTAAGAAGTGTGAGGTCAAGTGTTTTACCAAATGTGAGAGACAGATACATTTCTGTGGCTCAGTAGTTTATGGAGTCTTTTTCTTTGAAGTTTTTGGAGAAAATATATTCTACTGCTGTTTGAAACAAAATTCCATTGTGAGGTGTGCATATTTTGAAGACTGTCTAGTTAGAGCTTGAAGCATTTTAATACTGAAATATTTTACTTTTATTGTGTGTTAGACTATGGTCCCAGTCTCCTACACATTTCATTACATGAGATTAATAGATGTCAGTGACAATATTTTGCTGGTGTTAGGGAGGAAGGATGTCATAGCTAGGACTGAAGATGAACTGATCCTGCAGGACCAGTCATTACATAGAAGCAATGGTAGAGGATAAAAGGGTTGTTGGAACAGCATGTGTGTAGCTGTTACCACTGGGTAGCAGATGCATACTAAGGATAAGGATTTCATCAGTGTATGTTTTCCTTTTAGTTTTCTAGCATTCAGTCTTTATTTGAGATACCATGTTCCAGGGACTGTCCCTTCTGTCTTACTGAGTCAGTGAAATTACCTGGCTCCTGTCTCTGTGTCAAGTGGTCAGGGACAATTAACCCTCACCTTGGTAATGCTTTGCACACTTCCCCTTTGAAGTCTTTTGAAAACATAAATTAGTTAGTTCTCAGAATATTACTACAAGTTAGACATGATGCTACGTGTTAGACATGATTATTACAAGTTGGACAAATGCTCTCTCCCTTTTTTGAGAAGTGGGGGAATTATGCACACAAGTTTAGTGATTTGCCAGTGTGGGGAAGGAGTGAGTTGTAGAGCAGTGTATCATAAACTATTTCCAGCCTCAAAAAGAGCACATTTTGAAAAACAAATTTGAGAAGTATGTGCAGAAGCATGTGGAGTGCACTGTCTGCTAGAACTTGATATAGAGTACTTACTCTTTACAAACTGAGGCATTTTAAAATGTGCACAATTTATTGACTCTCTTAGTCCGCCAAGTGAAATAACCCTGTTTCTCTTTTTATTTGATGCTGCTACTTCTCCCTGATCTGTTAGTTTTTAATTATGTTTCTCCCACACATGCATCTCTGCTGACTGGACTGTACAATCTCTCATTTAAGTTACATCTGGAGCACTGACTGCTGTCATGGGAACAAGATTTTACCACTCCAGAAAATTCATGCCTGCAGGGCTAATTGCTGGTGTCAGGTACAATTTTTTTTTTTAACCTCTTGTGAGTGATTTCTTATTCACTTAATTAAACTGAGATGAAGTGAATCATATTTTGTGTATTATTTTTGTTCTCTTGCATCACTTACATGAAGTATTTGAAAATGAATTGACAAATTGTTGTTATTATTGTTAAATTATATGGCTTTTCCCCTTATACAGTTTGCTAATGGTTGGAAGATTAGCACTGAAGATGTTGGAAAAGCCCCAGGCAAAGGAAACCTGATAATGAAGTTGCATGAATGCAGGAGTGAGAAGATGGAAAAATTTTCTGCATCAAGACATTTTTTAATCTTCTTTTGTAAGGGGGAGTAGAATGATGGGACAGATAGTTTATATACAAGGTAGAGCAGTTTGTGTATAGAGAGAAATGGGTCCTGGGTTTGATTTTTCTGGATGTATTTCAATGTATTTTAACATTTCCATGTTTTTGTATTCCAAAATATACTTCTGACATGTATGAAGCAGAGAGAAAATATCCTGTAATTAAGAAAATATCCACAAAGAGGCACTAGGAGTAACTGGCTAAATACAATAGTGTATCTCAAATCTTTTATACTGAGTATTACAGTGTACTTTACCTGTTGTATTCTGAATTGATATACCATGTCTTTATAATGTCAGATCTTGCCTTTTTTTTTGTGAAATCGTGCTAAAATGATGCTTTTCTATAAGTAAAATCTGTTACAAACCTTTATTTGGCTTTTTTTATTTTTTACAATTTCTATGTTTGGGGACAGGGCTATTTTTTACATTTTATTTTTCTCAGTGGAAGTCTTTGTAGTGGACCGTTAGTATGCAAGTGCTGTTGTTCAATGATGTTTAAAAATCACTTTATAAATGGAGGGACAGAAGATTAAATTATGGGCTTTCATTAACATTTCATTAAAAAAGTAAGTTGAAAGGAACTTACCCTGTGGATTAATTAAGTGAGATTTGTGCTAAGCTAAATGAACAATTAAATGTGATCTAGACTGTATAAATGGAATAAAATACCCTAACATTATGTAATTCTGATCTTAGAGGCTTATTTGACATTAGAATGTATCAGCATTTTTTTTATCACTTAGGAGAGTGGTTGTGCCTCTTCAGATCTGTCTTTACTAGGAAACCCTGGATTCCTTGTTCTGCTGTGATGCCTGAGGACTGAAGTGTGGAAGAGGCATCAGTGGCTTCTGGTGCTTTTGTGGTCCCTCCAACCTTGATTGCCTCTCCTGCACTGAGTCTTGCAGCTCTGTTAGTGCAGGCACAGCTCACATGGGCTTAGCACTCTGATGGAAAGGAGAGGCAAGAAATGTGTGAGAGAAAATCCTTTATCAGCTTGTTCTTTAGTGATACATGATTATTGATAAATTAGGATTCTTAGAGAGTGTAACTCTATTTTAAAGTGATATTTTATGTAGTGAGTATTTAGGATTTTACTTTGGGACCTTTATACCACTGATTATATCAGAACCTTGTCAACTGCTTAACATGATAATGGCAAAGCAGGTTTAAATTAATATACACCTTACATACTTTCCATTTTGTAGTATTTAAAGGAATTTGTAAAAATTGCCTCAGACTGCATAAAGCAGATACCAAACTACATAATTTTTCCATTTTGTTGGTCACTTTAATGCTTGTATGTCCTTTTCTGAAAATGAAAATTTAGTAGCATTGAGTCAGAGGGACATTTCTACTGCTGTGAGTCAATGGTTACCCATAGGGTAGTAGGCAGGAAGCTGTTGTAGAAAGTAGTAATTACAAGCAGATCTATAGATGTTGGGCCAGTTGTGCTGTGTGTTACCAATTCTCTTAACAAAAGTTATAAAACTCATTCCAGGTTTTTCAATATATTTCATGCTGTAACCTCTCTTGTTTGCAGACACTAAATCTGTAAATAACCTGATCTGTACAGGATGAATCTCCAAGGAGCAGCACTGAAAATAAGTTAAAGTGTGTCTGAAATTCTAGTCTCAGTTAAATGATATCTCTTTTGACTATACTTTAAGCAAAATCTAACAGAAGTTTTGTAATTACCTTTTTATGTATTTAAATCACCCCATGTAATTGAATAGAAAATACCATCACTGATACAGAATTTTCTAGAGCCATTCAAGAAATATCCTTTTTCCATACTGCCCCTGCTTTTAGTCTGATTGTTAGCTAATTCTAAAAGATTTCTTTCTGGTTTTTGGTTGGTGGTTTTTTTTTTTCCCCCACTGAGGGTGGTCTCCATGTAAATTGAGATAATTACTTTTGCATTAAATCCACTGTGGCTATGCCATGGCTTGAGTGGAACTTGATGTTGTGAGTCAGCTTGTACATGGATTTTGGAAAGAGTGATTTAGTTATTTTTGGGAAATGAACTGCTATAATAACTCTTAAAAATTAAGGCTGCTCTATTCAAAGCACACTCTGAAAATAAAAATATTCATTTAATATTTCTTACAGTTTCAGCTGTCAGCACAAGCTGAAATGAATACTGATTTTTTTTAAAAAGGTCCAGGAACAGGAAGCTAATTTTACTATACACATACTGAGTCACCAGGATTCAACAGCTCAGAGTTTAATCACGCATCCAGAACATTACAGAATGGGGAGAAGAAAAGAATTTGAGTTGTCAAATCCTCGTTTCCTAGAGTAAGGGCCCAGGTCCTGCACTCCACCCCTGATAGAAGCTGGGTGGCAAGAGGAGGTGTCAGGTATTTTACCTCTCTCTTGAGTGGCTTGCTCAGGACCAGAGGAGGGAATTTCCTAATCACTTTGGTAGCTAAGTGATCTCTTGAAAGTAGGAGTTGGCCCTAAATTTTTTTAAGGGGGATGTTTAAGCCTGTGTTTGTAATAGCAGTGCTTACCTTAAGTCCTGGAAAGTGAGAGATGTTGAGCTCCCTTCAGTTCCTGCTGTGGATGGGCTCAAGTTCCCTTCCCAGGGAAGGGCTCCCCGCCTCAGACTGTGGGATATCCTGCAGGGACAGTGTTGACAGAGGAAGTCACATCACAGCCAAGAAGAGATTGCAAAGTTCCTGGGATCTGTGGAAAAAGGATCAACTATTTTTTAAGTCTTCTTTTAAAACTAAATAGTAACTGGCAAAAATGCAGAAACATCCTGAAGCTGAGCAATGCAACTCAGATTCCTCTCTGTCCAGAGTGGAAAATCCATGGGACAGCCTAGATTTCACCTATATGTTTACTTCTGGTTAACTCCAGGGTCTCCAATTCAAGATCTTACTTGTGGTGCCCCAATTGCTGACACTGAGGCAGCATCCTGTACATACAGGTTTGGAATGTTACAGAGCACCCAATTAGTGAAAATGTGAGCAAATATTTTGGTGGGGAGGGGAGAGATGTCAAAATATTGGACAATTGAGTGCCTCAGTTCTGGCTTAGTATTTATGGGTACAGCACTCAGACCTTCAGTACAGCAATAATATACTCAGGCTCAATTGCACCACGGAGTTGAGGTTACTCACACATTGTTAGATGTCACAACCTCAGCTGTTCTTCCAATTAATGTGACATTTGCAGGTCACAGAGATCTCTTTGATTTAGTACAAATGTGTGGTATAGTGTAAGAATTCAGGCAAACCTGCACTAGTACTGTGGGCAGCTGTTTCACAGACCAGCAAAGGAGAATGAGAGGAGGATAAAAGATGTTTTAAGGGGAATGGTTTAGAAGGGAAGTAGTCATGTGCTGTCCTACTTTATCCCTTGTTCTAAGAATATGGTACAAGCCTGTTTTAATGCAAAGCGAGTCCCCTAAATCTTGTTCTGCTGCAGGCTTTGAAAGTGCAATTTGCTATGTCCCAGTTCTGTCAGTCATTGTGCTGGGAGCTGTTGGCACTCTGTCATCACCAGCTGAGGGTCAGTCTGTGCTGAAACTGATATGGCCTGAAGTATTACACAATTATCCTTTTGTGGTGTTAAAATTGCCGGCTTCTTGGCATTATAGTCATGCTTTCTGACTGCACAGCTTAATCACCTGGAAAAATGGGAGGGGGAGAAAAAGGTCAGGAGAACCTCCAAGCACTTATGACATGAGGAGGAAAGTCTTTGTTTCTCCAGAATCTGTACAAGTGAAAATGGAAAAATGTTGCGTCAGTAATAGCACAGAGGCATCTGCCCTCATCTCCTCTCCTGCTTCCTTGAAATACCATGATGGAACAGATCAAAGTGCTTATGCTTTTATGCAAAATCCCCAGCTCAGTCCAATACACAAGTGACTTTGGGTGTTCCCTTTAGTCTTTTTGTGCTTCTCTTCTGAACTGTGAAATGGAGATAATGTCTTCTGTATCCCTCCCCTGTCTGTCTTTTACATTGCTTCTTACACAGTGTGTGGCATAAAATGTTCCCTGCCCCAGGAGCAAGAATTGGTACCTGGAACCGATGCTGTTGTAGTGCTGGTAGTTCATACAGTGTTTTGATACTCTCTTAGAAAACTCCTAATGAGAAAAAATATGGTACAACAAAAGTCTATTTGCCTTATTTCATTAAATATTAGCATTTGCTAATATGTTGCTATTGTATTTTGAGATCCTGTCCTGCAAGCAGTGACTAAGTGGGATTGATCTTTAGTGCTAATACTTAGAATCATAGAATACTCTCAGTTGGAGGGGACCCATGAGGATCGTTGAGAACAACTCCTGACTCCACACAGAGCAACCTAAAAGTGAAACTATGTATGGAAGATCATTGTACTAGTGCTTACTGAACAGCAACAGGTTTGGCATCATCACCCCTTCCCTGAGACCTTGTTCCAGTGCTTGGCCAGCCCCTCATTGAAGAACAGTCCCTCTCCTCTCCTCTCCTCTCCTCTCCTCTCCTC
>VXBQ01009688.1:350695-373713 GCA_013400175.1 Phainopepla nitens
TTTGTTTGTTTGCTTTTCCTGGGTTTATCTTTCCCCTTGTTTGTTCGTTTGTTACTCGGTGGCTGGCTGTGCAGGGAATGCGGAGGTTTTGGGAGGCTTTGCAGCGCGCAGGGCCGGGAGAGGGCGGCAGCGCGGCTCCGATGCGGCCGCTGTCAGCCGGGGGAGAAAGACACCCCACCCACCCCCGAGACGTGGAGACAAGGATAAATAACAATCAGCCCAATTCCAGTTTTGGGTTGGCCCACTTGTCGCTATCTGACCTGGGACAGCAAATGCTGAAACACGGATGTTCGGCTCTCCCAGCTGAATAGGTCTTCAGCTTCTTTATTACCTTTGCGCTGGCCTGAGGAATGAAAGGAAATAATCCTGGGGCGAAAAGCTTTTCTCACCAAGCTTGCTATGCAATCCAATGGTCGTGCTGCTAAGGAGCTGATAATAATCGCGTGAGGAATGAAAATAAAACCCTTTTGCCGCTCTTCTTACACCCCCTGAAGGAAAACACTTATCTGTATTGGAAGATCGGCCCAGTCTTTCTCACCTGTTTACAGCAAGAAACAGAATCTTCGAGTTGTCAGCCTGGTTCACAAGCAGAGGGGATTTAGCAGGACAGGCCTCCTTCTCTAAGCGCTTTTAGGAAACCCATAAGCCTTATAGTTTTGTAAGCTGTTGGAATAAATATATATATATATATATATATATATAATGAGGGAGAGGATGTTGGCTAAGTTTCTTTGGACACGTGCTCTTTCAGCAGTGATATAACGATAGAAAACGGCTGGGATCAAATTATGTGCTGTTACCTGAAGGCATCCCACCAGTAGGAGAGTTATTGGATGTGCTGAAATTCCTTCTGATCCCCCTGTTCCTCAATAAACCTGCACACAACTTCCTCTGGGGATGGGCCAAGTATTGCTCCATTAGTATGCAGCACCACAGTCAGCAGGGGCAGGAAAATACACACCAGGAGGAGAGAAAAGGGATGAAAAGCAGCAGGAGCAAAGTAAACGCTTTTAAATTCTGGACAGAAACTTCCCTCCACTGAGATTCCTGCAGGTCCATGGTGTCACGACAAGACGTAAAATATTGTGAGGTGAGAGGAAGGTTGGTCCATTTACTCAGGTTCTGTTTCTGTTAAAAAATGCAGCCTAGACTGGGAGGCAGGGAAAATTTTTTGTGATGGGGCAAGGAGCCCATAAATCATGACAACGGACATGGAGTCACAATCCTAAAATCTTCTGAAAGTATTCTAATCCATAAAGCTGTTGTGAAAATGATCATTCTGGTTCTCTCTGTGGTGACATATCCCTGGTGTTTAGCACTGTGGATGCTCCACTTTGCATTGTTTGTCCTATATGCAGCAATATCTTCAGTTCCCAGACACTACCTCACCTGGCAACCCTGCAGCATTTACATCAGCTTAGGGCCTGTCGCCAGATTTTCTCCTTCATGTGCCACTACTGTCTCATCCCTGCCAAAAAATAAGGACACTGTGTTCAACTTACACCTATAAATATCATCTATATGAATTCATTTTTTCATACATGCATTTATTTATGTGAAGGACAGTAGGTTGTTTAGCATCCAGTTTCCCAGGCAGCACAGAGAGTCACTGACCAGCACAGACTCAACTTCAGCTATGCCCTCCTTATGGCCAGGTGGGCAATTAGCACACAGGTTCATGCTTCAGCACAGCAACAGATAGTACCATGATTGCACAGGAGTTTTATTTGCACTTTTTACAGCATTTTGTTTGCTTATCTATGGTTTTGCTTTTTACTAGTGATAAATACCGAATAACAGTGATAAAAAACAAATAACATTTTCTTTTGTATATCCTATTTCCATACTGTCAAGCAAGCAAATATGCCCAGTATTAGAAGGCATTGTGACTTTCTGAGACAGAGGTGGCAGCAGCCTGCAACTATTCCTGTTCCTCTTAGCTGTCAACCATTAGACCACCAGCTTCTTTAGGGAATGGTGTGTTGCATGGAGGCAGAAAAGATCCACAGATTTTCTTATGATATATTTGATTTACAGAATATATCTCACAGGGTGCCCTCCAGGATCAGGACTTTCCTCAAGAGTATTCCTTTCACGTGAGTGTTAACTTTATGGTGTCACCTATAGACACTCTGTTTGCTTTAGTCAAAGCTCTCTGTAACAGTGCACCAACACCACGAGCTAAAAGATGATGGTAAATGCATTCAAATCCTCCCTTATCAACCACACACAGGGTGTGGTGCATATGCTAGAAACTGCAGCAGCAGGAAAGAGGAGAGTTAACTGTTTAAAAAACCATGTCAAGTGACACATAATTAGTGCTAATCTCAATTTTCTCTCTCTCTCTCTCTTTTTTTTTTTTTTTTTCCCCAGGAGCCGTGAAGGTTTAGGTGGAGGAAGGGTAAGAGGAGTCAGCCTACTGTTAATTGCATCTTGTTCAGCTGGGTCACTGCAGTTGACCTCATTCAAATCTGTGTTGGGTTGACCCTGGCTGGATGTCAGATGCCCACTGAAGCCATTCTTATCACTCCCTTCTCAGCTGCACAGGGGAGAGAAAATGTAATGAAAGGATTTAAGGACAAGGAGAAATCACTCACCAATTAACATCATGAGCAGAACAGATTGGACACAGGGAAAATTAATTTGATTTCTTAGCAATCAAGTCAGAGTAGAACAGCGAGAAGTTAAACTAAATCTTAAAAACACCTTCCAACTTCACTCCTGATTTTCTCCACCTCCTCCCTGCAGTGGCCAAGGTTGATGTAGAATGGGGTTTGAGGTCAGTTCATCACACATTGTCTCTGCTGCTCCCTGCTCCTTGGGAAGAGGACTCCTCACACTCACTCCCTGCTCCAGTGTGGGCTCTCTCCCATGCGAGATGGACCTCCATGAACTTCTGCAAAGTGAGTCCTTCCCATGGGCTGTAGCTCTTCATGAACTCCTCCAGCATGAGTGCCTTCCACAGCGTGCAGTCCTTCAGGAACAGACTGCTCCAGAGTGGGTGTCCCAGGGGGTCACAAGCCCTGCCAGCAAACCTGCTCCAGGATGAGCTTCTCTCTCCATGGGTTCCTAGGTCCTGACAGGACCCTGCTCCAGCACGGGCTTCCCAAAGGGTCACAGCCTTCTTCAGGCACATCCAGCTGGTCTTTCAGGGGCTGGAGGTGGATCTCTGCTCCACTGTGGACCTGTGTGGGCTGCTGGGGGACAACTGCTTTACCATGATCTGTACCACGGTCTGCAGGGAAATCTGGGCTCCAGTGCCTGGAGCACTTCCCTCCTCTCCTTCTTCACTTGACCTGGCTGTCTGCAGGGCTGTTTCTCTCNTTCTCTCTCCATGGGTTCCTAGGTCCTGACAGGACCCTGCTCCAGCACGGGCTTCCCAAAGGGTCACAGCCTTCTTCAGGCACATCCAGCTGGTCTTTCAGGGGCTGGAGGTGGATCTCTGCTCCACTGTGGACCTGTGTGGGCTGCTGGGGGACAACTGCTTTACCATGATCTGTACCACGGTCTGCAGGGAAATCTGGGCTCCAGTGCCTGGAGCACTTCCCTCCTCTCCTTCTTCACTTGACCTGGCTGTCTGCAGGGCTGTTTCTCTCACATGTTCTCACTCCTCCCTCCAGTTGCAGCTGCTCTTGGACAGTAACTTCTTTCCCCTTCTTATATGCCTTATCCAGAGATGCTACTGCTGTTGCTGATGGGCTCAACCTGACAGTGTAGCAAATAGGGCATTGTTCGAGTTCTTTTACCCCATTCCAGGCAGAGCATCCTGCTGTATGTTCTACGGGCCCAAATATTTTCTTTGTTTCCTCAACTGTTTCCCTGCTCACTGATCCGTGTCCTTGCAATGCATGTGAGCAGAAGATATGTTTAAGATGAGATTTTCCTTTATACTTCTGAAATACAGTATCTACTGATTGTATTGATAAGTAAAATAATTGCTTTCTGTCTGGAGCGAATCTTTATAAATGATGAAATGCTCTAGAAATATGACTTCAGATATCAGAAATCCTGACCCTCCATTAATACTCACCTCAAAAGTCTTTCTGATATAAGCCTACAAGAAGTGCACAAATGCCAGCAATCTGTCTCTGGTAATAAATGAAATTCAGGTGACAAAATCAAATATAATTTATTTCTTCAGAATAATAAAATTATATGGTGGGTGCAGCATGGTACAGCCACTGTAACGCACTGTAAGCTTAAAACAACAGATGATGTGGTAAAAACATTAAAGATTACTATATTTGGCTTATGGACTCAATGGAACCCAAATATCAATAAGCTTGCTTTTGACAGCTGTATTGGTTTTGTGTGGCCTGGTTTTAGTAGCAGGGGGATCTAGAGGGGTGGCTTCTGTGAGAAGCTGCTAGAAGCTTCCACCATGTCCTGCAGAGCCAATCCCTGGTGGCTCTAAAGATAGATGTGCTGCTGGCCAAGGCTGGGCCAATTAGAAAGGGTGGTAATGCTTCTGTGATAACATGTTTAAGAAGAAATCAAAACAAATGTTGTGGTGCAGTTGTAATTTCAACCTGTAGATTTCCAGCTGAATTGCTCTATATACATTATCAAGACTGTGCCTGACTCCAAATGTTAACCCAGTGTCGCTAAAGTGGAATCTGACTTGGGGGGCAGAATGGGCTGGATTTGAAAGTTGAAGATGGCAACTCATTTTTCCTCATTCCTGCTACCCCTCCCTTAAGGAATTGTTGCCCTTGTTTAGGTAGACAGGCCTCTTTCTCAAAGAAGCAGCAACGTGATAGTTTGCAGAAAACTCTCTTGCTCACCAAACAGTTGTGTTTCCCTTATGTAGTCTCTTGTATCTGTAGTTTGGTGCCTTTGGCTGCCCAGATGCATAACTAAGACTGCACAGGTGTGTAAGATTTTAGCCCCTCACAGAGAGGAGGTAGAGCTGACAGCAGCCTGTTCTCTCCAGAATAATTGACTAAAATGAATTAAATGCATACAGATCAATTTGCATTGCCATCTTCCTGAAGACAGCTGTTGTGTGACCTGTTCATGGCTGGGATGTTCTCCAATACCCTTGGGGAAATAATGCCTGGAACTGCATTTCTCCTCCAGAGTGACCTGAACTGATGTGTTTATTAGGTGAGAGGAAGGGGATTATTTAAAGGAGAGCAGTGCCTAGGTGAAATTGCTCTGGTAGGCTACATAAAGAACTCTCAAACATCCAGTCCTGAAGCAAAATGAATTTCCTGCAGTGCTTCTGGCAGCAAACAGGTTGTTAAATGCTCCCGGGTGTTGCCCCTCATTATTTTTGCCACCAGTGTGAATGTTTGTGGCTTGTGCAGTTCCAGGGTGTGTCCATCACTCGTGCAGCTCAGGGCAGTCACGCCGGTGAGGCAGAGCAGAGCTGTGCACAGGTAGGAAGGGGCTGATGGCTCGCTCCAGGCGGGGGCTGGCTGTGTCACACCCTCCAGGCTGGGCTGGCTGTGTCACACCCTCCAGCCTGGCGAGTGTGGCTGCCACGGGACACTGGACCCGTGAGGAAACAGCGAGAGGACCTCAGCGATTGAAGAATGTGGCACCTGTTTGTGGTGCAGATGGGCTCCCTGCCCTGCTTGTGGGCTGGTCACTGCCAGCCACACTTGTGGGTTTGAAGTGTTTTGCCACTGTTCCCCACAGGCAGCAAAACCACAGTTTCATAAAAATGGAAGGCAGGGAGATGAGGGAGCAAGGCTTAAAACCCACCCAGGCTGGTCGGGTTTTGGTAGAGACCTGCGCTGAAAAAGGAACCAGCGAAACCCAACCAGTCAAAATTGTGAATTCTAAGTCCAGGCTGAGTTGCTTTTTCAATGTTTGCTGGGGTGCTATGGGGAAGGGGAACCAAGAGAGATCCTGGAGCTGCCACTGTCTGGCTCTCAGACAGTATTCTCCTCTAAAATACTGATCTAAGCATATTCAATGTAGTTTGTATTTTCCCTAATGTGACTGTAGTATATATACAAGGATATACACTATATTTTAAGAAAACATATCTTGAGGAGAATTAAAAAAGCATTTACTTAACAAATCCTGTTTATTTCTCAAGTAAGTCTCTGATCTAAGGCAAGGAACTATACATATTTAAACTTGGACGATGTTTTTCTATGTATGATTAACACTGATTTCTAATGTATACGGTGTCACTTCTCCAGCTTGCTGCAATCTGCTTCATAACCTACAAGGGAAATTTCAGTGCTCTCTACTGAGCTGTGACAGAGACAAAGGAAATTTTAGAGGACAAATGAAGGATGCTCTTGAAAACCAGGGCTGTTAATTGGTACTCTGCTCTGTATTGATCTCACTCCTCTGCTTCTGAATTTGACTGAGATTCTGTAACCCCAACTCAGGCAGGTTGCCATTAAAGACTTTTTTCTGCATTAAACTAGCTGTATTAAATCCTCAGAGATTCTCATATCCACCTTCTGAAACACCAGAGACATCCATCCAACAGACTTGCTTTCATTCCATTCCTTGCCATAAAAACTAAGGAATTTGCCCATCCAGATGATCTATTAAAAATTAGCCAGCATTCCCTGAAAAAACCCACCCATATGGCTTGCAAAGCATCACTTAGTCTTTTTGCACTGTTACGCTTCATTCTGCAGAATTGCTGATGGTGCTGTAGCTTCAAGTTTCTCCACATTAATTGCAATGATATTTTTCAGTCTTTTCCTGCCAACCAAGCTGCTGGCTTTTTATCACTTGTGTTCCAGAAAGAAGCAGTGGATTGCTGTCAGCTGGCTCCTGTCTGTTTTGCCATGGAGGGAAGGGTGAGGTGCACAACACCAGACTTCTGCAACTGAGGAGAGAAAAGGTATGAGATACATGGGTTACATAAAAGTAAGGGATACGTAGGAGCTCAAAACCCCACTAACCAAACCCAGGAGTCTCTTTTTATACCATATTGGCCACAAATGGAGGAGAAATTTATTTTAGCCCTGGATTCACTGCTAAGCTGAGACTCTAGACTTCCACCTTCCTGTGCTTCAGTGTCCCCATAGATGAGTCAGAGATAAACATGCCAGACTCCTATGTAAGTGCTTTGGAACCCGCTGATGAAAAACATCGTTTGTGGTGATCTGCCCTAATTATTTCTGTGGAATGAAAAGGCACTAATATATATGTAATAAATAGGTGGAATTGCAGTCAGAGATAAGTAAAGATCAACAGAGCTCCCACTGTCTTGGCTGAAAAGAGGCATCACATGCAGCCTGTTGGAGCCCAGCCTGCACACCAGATGAGTTATGGATACAGGGACATGCAGAAGATCTTCCAAAAGGGACAGAGAAGCCTGTTGATATCTGCAGATAAAGGAAGGTCCGTGCTGAGGGTTGTCATGTTTCTCCCAAGGAAATTCTAGGTACAAAGATGCCCACATGTGTGACAAGATGCTTTCTTGGTAGCCCCAGAGTTTCTGGAAGGCAATGCTGTGCCAACACATGGGAAGGGCTATGTTTACTGAGCATCCAGCAGATTCCTGGTCTGCCAGACAAACAAGAAGATGATCCTGGATAAAAGTAAAAATCTAAATCAAATGCTGACTTGGCATAGTGTCCATGCAAAAGAAAGAGGAGATACCCAGGCACCTTACCTGTGGCTCCTCTTCTCCTGCACTTAGTTGGCTGTTGGTACCTTCTGGACTCACTTCTCCTCAAGGAAAGATTTGTTACATGTGTATGATTTGGCCACCTGAAAAAACACGCCATTTTGGGCTTCACAGTTAAGGGAAGAGCTGCACGGCTAAACCTCTGCTGTGGCTTTGGGAGACTTCTGGGCTTCATGAGCTGTTCCTCAGATGGGTGGACAGAAAGCATTTTAGGCAGGGCCATGGCTTTGAGGGCTCACAGAAGCCCCCAGGCAGGTGAACCAACTCTCACACAGCCCTTTGGCACCACTGCCATGCCATCACCACTTGCACTCAACCTGCTCATGAGGGGCATGAACCCTGGTCCCCTCTTCGCCTCTCAGGAGCCTCAGTCATGGCAAAGAGTTGGGTTTTGATTTCAGGGGGAAGGGAGGAGAGCAATTACCAGGTATGAGGTTGTCTCCAGCTCCATTGCGTGGAAGTGCTGCGGGGCGCTCCTTGCAGATCAGAGGAAGAGGGACACATCAGGGAGGGGAGCTTACCAAAATACTCTGCAGTCCAGCCCTCTGGCAGCAAACATCATACTCACCTCTTTCCTGGGGGAGTTGCAGGGAGTCCAGCTTTCTTTGGAAGGAAGGTTTGACAGGACTTGAGTGATGGATAGTGTGGAAAGTTTCCAGGGAGCAATTAAAAAGGGGTAAGGGTGGACAGACTCTTTTAGCATTTTTCCATTGCTATTTGGGTAACTGGAAGAGCTACTTGTGAAACTCTGAAGCAACCGTAAATTCCTGGAGAGAGACAAGATGCTCCAAACATTTTGTTCCTGACAGAAACTGTTCTAAGTTTTGCTCCCTGCAAATCAAAAAGCGAGTAAATGCCAAACCAGTCACCCAAGTAACTGTACAGTTTAGTGCTTGTTTTATGTCATCTCTTTTGGGCACCTCTTCTAAACAGAGTTTTGTTGTTTGGTTTTTTTTTTTTTTCAAATCCTCTTCTTACCCTGTCTAGCTTGACATTTCTTTAAAACATCTTCATATTCACTCTGTAAGGCAACAAATTCTGCTTCTCTGTTCTATTTTGTCTCTCCTCTTCCCTTGTGTCTTCTGTGATAAGCACAGAAATTTCTTCCACATATTAAGCAGATATTCCTGCACCAGTAATTTCTGTTTTGTCTCAGGCAATCCATCAATCTTGTGTGATTAAAAGGTAATGTCTGAGTGTGGTTTGTATCTCTTTCTACTGAGAAGATTTTTCTATACCAATATATTGGGCAAGACAAAGTTCTTCCAGCCACGAATACCAAATGAAGGTAAAAAATTATCCATTTGAACCAGATTTTCAGAAGTCAGTTGAAGAAGCACTAAACAGTTACAGGCAGGGAACTGGCAAAATCACTGTTTTGCCATGCAAGCTGAAATTTGATTAATTTGGCAGCTTTTTGACTAGAAATCAGAAGAGAGTTTTAAGAGTCACGAGAGGAAATCAGGGAATTTTTTGCTTTTAAAGCTCTTTAAAACTCAGCAGTACTTCTCCTCCCCTAGAGGTTTATGAGCATGCAGCAACTTCTGTATTTAATAAAGAAAGCAAGTGCAGCAGAAAGAGTGAAAATCCTCTCCAGGGGCAGTGGGGCTCAATGTTCATGTGATAGCTGACCAAAAAATGTGGTTTCTGTAAACAGAGTCCTCAGCATCTTGGTTTGCATAGTCCAAATCCGCAATCATGTATCTTGCTTTCTCCAGTGCTGAGGTCTAATTTAGAAACACTCCACAGTGTCAAGCACTGAGCATGGCCTGACGGACACCTCTGGAAATCTCCTTGACCTCCCTTGAGAGGGATCTCTCTGGCCAGGACTGCCTGGCCAGAATGAGTTTTAGTTCCCTCCAGCGGTAGGAAGGTAGCCAGTGCACATGAACGACGTGGAAGAGAAGGGTGTGAATGATCTGCTTCCCCTGGTGCAAACGGGATGGTTCTGATCCACGTGTTACAATAAACCAGAGAAACCTCTTTCCTGAAAGTGATCAACATATGCCATCTGTGTGACAAGTCTAACTCAAGAGCAGTAAATTGGGAGTCAGTCAGCAGTGTTAAGGATGCCTTGGAAGTTTCTTGCTGTTAATGAAGGTTTTCACTGGGAGTTCAGGCTTTAAAACTGTGCTTTTCTACCAGATGTGGGAATGCAAAATTAATGCAGATGCAGTACCTATGGCTCAGTGGAGAGGCTTTGGGCTGAAACTCAGAAGATCTGGTTTCTGTTTTGGGATGTGCTGATTGTGACATGGAAAAATACTTAATGCTAGATTTAGGAAGGTTTAATATTTTTGGCAGTCACAAATCCAGTTTTATCCTTCTGTGCTCCCAACCTTTCTGCGCAGTCAGTTTTCCAATTGTTGAGTCTCTAGGGTCAAAACTTTTTAACCTCCAGTCTGGAAGCTACTAACAGTCTGCAAGATATCAGAAGGTGATTTGTGAGAAGTGCCATAGTTTAAAAACAAAATTAAAATATTGCCAAAGGCATCATGAACAGTCAGAATGGGGAAAATACAAATACTGAACATCCCTAGTTGTATTTGGCTGCAAAGAAAAGCTGCTGTGATAGTGTCTGCACAGAACAGCCTTTTGATTTGTCTTCTAGAAGATGTAAGTGGCTCTGGATTTGAGAAGCATCACTTTCAAGGCATGCCTTTGTCACCTTCATGGCCAAACTTGTGTTTCACAACCTGTTTTGCATTTGGAGTCAAAGTTCATCTCACCTCCCCTGACAGCAAATCTGGAGGTGACAGCATGTTCCCTTTTATGCATGAACTCTGTAGTTAAGGCATTAGTTCAAGCTGTAGAAGAATTAAATTCAGAACCCCTATTTGCTTTAAGAGAATGTGAAATCCCACCTTTGACCTTTTGGAGTGTGCATCTAGGCGCCCAGCAGCTCTCAGCCTCTCCCTCCCACTTCCTATGGAGTATTTCTGTCCTTCCTATGCCAGCTGTGAAGGCCCTTGCTTGTGAGGAGGTGGGCACACCTGAGGTCAAGTGTTTGCTCGCATTAAAAGCTCAGCATTTCAAGAACATGTTTGCTAACAAGGCTCTAAAGAATGGCAGAGCACTGAAATGGGGAGCCAAGGCATGAAGTGAAGTGGGACAACCACTTACGGAAGGGATAAACAAGCATTTTTCACTTGGAGCCTTTATTGCAAGTGAAGAAAGTGTATTTCCTGTATTTCAGTTTCTTCATTTTAGCTTGGTCAACAACTTGTTTATTAGAACTGAGAAATTAATTACAGCTTAAAAAGATCTGTAAATTTCTTTTCCCTACCCACCAGTCTCTGAATCAACTGAGACATCAGGACTAAGATCTACTCATTCCAGGCTGTTTAAGCACTAGTTAGAATTTATTTCATAAACATCAGTTTTCTTTGTATAATAATACAGTCAATTTTAAATACAAAATGTGTTTTGACATCTTCTTCTTTCATATTCAAATAATTTGATATTGCTTTATTTGATAATGGAAAGCAATGATGCCTTTTGGTATGTTATTATAGCCTGATTTCTATCCAGAGGCAATTCAGCATAACTACTAAGAAAAAAAAAATGGAATTACCTAGTAAGTACAAAATATAATTTGCCCTTTTCTAATATAATAAAAGGTGAACATTAAATATTTAGAAGGTAAAAGCATAAGCATTTGAATAAAAATGTCATTTGTTTCAGTATTTGAACATATACATATCACATATTGAGTTAGCAAAACAAGAAAGTATGAAATACAGCAAAAGTCTTCAGGTGCTGTGAGAGAAACCTCAGTGATTACCAACTACTAAGCATCAACTGCTCTTTGGAAAAACGATTAAATACAAACTCAAAACAGGAATAAAACCTGATAACACTGGCCAAGGTCACTTGCTTTCTCCTTTAAGTGACAGCTAAAATAGATTGTCTAAATCCCACACATATGAATCACCCCACCCAAGCTCATTTTTCACAAGAGGAGGTAGGGAGTTTTCATGCCTCTGCGGTCGAAAAGGAGGAGGAAGGAGGCAGGCTGCTAACCGTGTCACTGCTGGCTGCTCTTTCGCTTCACCTCCTCTCACTCCCGGCCCTCCCTCACAAATAGCTGCCAGAAAATGCACTTGTCTCACCTTGCTCTCCACTGCCTTTGCCAGAAGCAAGGCACTTGTTTTCTGCCTGGCCTTTCACCTCTCCACACATCTCTCTGCCCTTGTCCCATTTATGCTCCCTACACATCTCTGGTGATGGAGAGGTACCTCTGAAATGATCAGATAGGTCTGACCACAAATGCTTGAAGGATCCTGAGATTTCCATGGGGTGGCAAGTCGCAACAGGTCAGACTTCTAGGACGTGCAGGAAACCGAGACCTACTGCATCTGAAGGGAGAAAAGCACAGAGATGGGATTTGGCATCCTGGGAAGTTAGGAGATGAAAAGTAAAGCAGCCTTGATACATTCGTTCACCCCAGGGAAAGAGGCTGTTTACTGTGCTGCTCCTTACCTGGGATTCATCCACTCCTTCCCTCCTTTCTGTCTGACTCTCAGAGTCACTCCACCATTGCACATCCTGCCCACATTTTGTACTAAACCAACCCAGCCCAAAAGCAGCATAACTCCCCTGGATGACTGTGGGAGAGTTTCAAAATCCCACCAAACCACTTACTTGCAATTATATCTCCTTCCAGGAATAGGAAGTGAGCTCTGGGGCATTTCCAAGGGCAGCCACGTCCTTCTGCTGGTATGTTGCTGTGCATGCAGGTTACCAAATTTCCTGATGCCAGCTGTTGTCTCTGAATTATTCCAAGACTGTTTGCCATTGCTTTTGGGTTGTATTGTTTTGGGTTGGTTTTGTGTTGCTTTTGTTTGTTTTTTTCTAAATAAACATGCTGAGTGTAGCGTGCTGGCAGCCATCAATATTCAGATCAAATACCACTGTGTGATGTGCTGCCTGGGGGATAAAGAGAAACAGGAGATGACATTGGGTGCTGCTAAAACTTTTTATCTTCTGCTTGGCTCCACTGATGGCAGAGAACTGACTCAAGGCAGGTTTGTCTGCCTTGACTGAAAGGTTTAACTGCAGGATTCTAAAGCCTTGTGACTGAGCATATTCTGGGAGTTTAATGCAGAGAAGAGCAGGATTTGCACCCACGAGAAACTGCTTTGAATCTAGGCTTAGGGCATTTTCTGTGAGAAAAGAGTTGATATTTCCTCCTCCTTAATTGTCATGAAAATGAGTCACAACTAAATTCTGGACCATTTTCTATGCTAGATGAACTGCACAGCGATTCTTTGTTCAGATATCTGAAATGATAAAAACAATGCAAGGATGAGAAACATCAAATTTCAGTGCTTAAACCACAGAGATTCTCCATCCCTCAGTTGGTATCTGAAATGCCTGCATTATTTTCAAGTGTGAAATTAATGAGACAAAAGGTGAGCATCTCTCCTTTTGAGATGAGCCTGATTTCATTGCAAGTGCTTCATGCATATTTTTGACGCACCTTTGAGCCTTGCTCAATCACAAAGTTCACTACACTGGCAACTATTTCTCTGTGCAACCAAACCTGCTTAAGTATAAAGTCTGAGGGTAAAGGCTCTAACCTGGATTTGTAAAATAATTTGCAAATGTGATTAAAACCAGCCTAACTTTTCATGGTAAATTATAAATATGATGCATCTGACAGACACATTAACCTGAGCACTGCCAGTGATTGCATTGCTGTATTCAGCAGCCTCCTTTGGCTTTTGTTAGAACAATAGGAGCAGAGTCACACATTTGACAGTGTCCCACATAGGGTATATGTGGGACACAGCCCAATGTGTACTGCATTAGATTCATGATTCCATACTGTCCTTAATAAAGCTGCCCTACTTTCCTTGTTGCTATGATTTTCTAATATTAGAAGTGCTGAGTGCTATCATGTAGCCTTATTAATATAAAAAAAAATTATTCTCCTATTACTGGGAGATCCTCATTCATCCACTTTTGGTCATTTGTCCTACACTGAAAGATGGTGTGTCCTTAAGCATTAGAAGACATGTACACAGCTGGAACATTATCCTGTGCACTATAGGTGAGACATGGCACAACTGGAAGTCGCCTGCCATAGCATTCACTCAGATGAGAAATTATGAAGTTCTTTCATGAGGGTTTATTTAATAAACCACAGTTGCTGCACCAGTTTCTAAAATACTAAGTATTCATTTTATTCCTAATGATTAATGCCTGAAGCCTGATGATGATATATATATAGTTATCTGAGGTATTAAAATACTTTTGAAGAAACATTCTTCTTTTAAATAAAGTTCCTTTGAGGGACGTATTTTAATTTCAAGATGAAGATTAAGCCTTGCTTGAATATTAGCAGGGAATCTGGTGTGGAAATTTTACCTGTTTATCTTGAGTTGGGAGTCAATCTCCAGCAGTTATGATTTCAAAGACCATCTCAAAAGTATAACCTCATTAAAATCAGTGCCTGGTTGCCTGCCTCAGTTTGCAGATTTCATGAGAGTCACTCTGTCCTATTCATTTTGACAGTGATGATTCAGGCCTGGACACCAGAAATCATTTTACCGTGTTCGTTTGGGCACACGAGGGCAGGGCCTGTTCTGAATGACAGCAGACACAGAGCAAGGCAGAAAGAGGAAGAGGAAGCAATTAAGCCTAATTTCAAGAAGGAAGTCTCCAGCTTCAAAAAAGCCAAGAAATACCTTTGGCTCTTATGAGAGAGAGAATTAAAAAAAAAAAAATCTGATGGTTTCTTTGTTGTCAGGAAACCCGAGCTCCAAGTTTCTGATGCCCTGAAACACTTGACAGCGTTCTCTCCTCACCCCAGTGCGGATGGACAGGCTTTTCCATACCGGGATGGACAGGCTTTCCTCCTCTGACCAGCAGACATTGCTGCTTTCCCGAGAATGACAACACTCAACTTCTTCACTGCAGACATTGCAAAGGTTCACTATTTGCCTGGACTGAAGAAAGAACCTCCAGAAACAACAAAAATGAATGGATTTACTGCTGCAGATAAAGGAGAAATAGCAAAGAGCCAGGAGCCTAGAAACTGGATTGGACTGAATTTACGCTTTGAGTAATTAAACAAGACATGATTGACCATTATTGATTTAATGAAGCAAGGTCACAGAACAGGTAATGCAGGCCAGACTTCAACACAATAACATCAGTATTGGCAAGTCTAAGGCCTGAGATTTAACACTTTTACAGTCTTAAGGGGCATGACTTTAAGGGAGTAGTAGCTGTGCAGATGCACACCAATATCTGGAAATGTCTGAAAGCAACCTGCACTAACCTTGCTTGTGCTACAGTGCTAGCATGAAGCTAGCTAATGGGTTTTCTCCATTTTTTTTTTTCACAATGCATAAAAAAGAAAGACTCGTTAACTTGCATTTTTTTTCAGATAAAAAATAATCGCAGTACCAATCCACAGCTCCGATTCCTTGTGCCATAAATTCAAAATTGAAATGGAAACAAATGAGGAAGGTTGCCTAGGATCCTAGGATCATACTTCGGGCTGGCAGGGAGCTCAGTAGATAATGCAGTAAATACCACTGCCTCAGTTCATTTCCCTTCCTAGCAGGGAAAGAGAAGGCTGGCATTTCATTGTGTCCAGGAAGCTAACAAATCCAGACCTTTGGACAGATTATAGGAAAAGTGCAGGTTTCAGTACTGAATATCATTAAAATATATATATGTAAAGACCAGCAGCAGGACACAAGCCTTCATTAGATGAGAGCACTGTCCAGAGACAATTAACTGTGTTCATCTGTTTCCAAGAAAGAGATGCACCTGGGATTCTTTATCTTTCTAGTGTGCACAGGATATGGTCTTGTTTCAACAGGTAGACAGACATTCCTTCCTCCTCTGCCTGAATAACTGAGCTTTTCTTAAACAGCAGCAGGTTTTCCACTGGAAATGGAACTGATTTGCAGCATCCTGGAAGGCTGTACAACTCTCCAGTATTTAGCATATCTGACAATTACAAATTATTCATGCAACAGATATATTTTTCTTTAAAACCTGTTCCATAGCTCTCTCCATTAAGGTTTCTTGCAAGTCACATTGAAATCCCAATTACTTTCTCAAACAGGAGAGTTGAGGAGGGAGGTGACTGATTCCAGCATGGAGCAGTCTCGACTTCCTGGCCACTTTTCTTAGAGCACAAGAGCTCTTTGTCCTGGCATATAGGAAATCGAGCAGGGCAGGCTGGAAAATGGCATGGCTGGGCACAGATCTGCTCCTCAAACTGAGGAGTAAGAAAGAAATGCACAGGCAGCAGAAGCAGTGACAGGTGACCTGGTGGAAGAGTACAGGGATATGGTTTGAATGTGTAGGGATGGGGTCAGGGAAGCCAAGGCAAAGCTGGAGCAGGACTTGGCAAGGGATGTGAAGAATAACAAGAAGGGATTCAATAAGTACTTAGGTCAGAAAATAAAGGCCAAGAAGAGTGTACCCCATTTAGAAGCAAGAGGGGTGAACTGGTGGCTACTGATATGGAGAAGGCTGAGGTACTCAGTGAATCCTTTACCTCAGCCTTCACTGGCAGTCAGGCTTCCCGCTTCTCTCAAGTCCCTGATCCTCTGGGTGGGTGTGGGGGAAGTGGAGTCCCTTCCACTATAAGCAAAGAGCAGATTCAGGATCACTTGATGAAGCTGAATAATCACAAGTCTGTGGGATTGGATGAAATGCATCCCAGGGTCCTGAGGGAACTGGCTGCTGTCACTCTCCATCACATCTGAAAGGTCACAGCAGTGAGATGAAGTTCCTGGTAACTGGATAAAGGGAAACATCGCTCCAATTTTTAAAAAGGTGAGAAAGGAGGATGTAGGAAACAACAGAGTGGTGGCCCTCATCCCTGTGAATTGGAAGATGAAGGAGTGGATTCTCCTAGAAGATATGCTAAGGCGTATGGTGCGGGTCCAGAGGAGGCCATAAGGATGCTCAGAGGGCTGGAGCACCTCTCCTGTGAAGACAGACTGAGAGAGCTGGGGTTGTTCGGCCTGGAGAAGAGAAGGCTTCAGAGAGATCTCTTTGCAGCCTTCTGTTGCATTAAGGGAGTTTATTAATAGGAGGGAGAAGGACTTTTTACATGGGCAGATAGTGATAGCAAAAGAAGTAATGGTTTCAAATTTGAAGAGGGCAGGTTTAGATCAGGTATCAGGAAGAAATTCTTTACTATTAGGGTGGTGAAGCACTGGAAGAGGTTGCCCAGGGAAGCTGGGCTTCCTGGAAGTGTTTGAGGCTGGGTTGGATGGGGCTTTGAGCAACCTGATTGAGTGGAAGGTATTCCTGCCCATGGCAGGGGTGTTGGAACTAGATGCTCTTTAAGGTCCTTTCCTACCCAAAACATTTTATGATTCCATGACTTCATGATAAAAGGGGGCTTTCTAAGAAATGGAACCCTTTCAAATCCCACCCCGAATGGCCAGGCTTAGACATCTAGAAATCATCCATTCCTGCATGAGTAATAAAATGATGATTCTCTGCTATTTTCATCCCAAAGTAACATCTCAGATGCCCTGCAAGCAATGTGCAATATAATATTGCTAAAATAATAACCATTTTGCTCTATATTACAGCTATTTGCACAGCACTTAACAAGTGTGATATGACTCAAACTACTGCTTAGGCTCAAAACCGCTTTTCAGGATGAAGAATTTCTATATGACTCATTCCCACTGTTGCTTTTTTTTTCCCCAGTCAAGTACTAATATGACAATCCCCTTCTCCATGGGTCTACTTACATAGTTCAACAACCACGAATTTGCTAAGGTGGCTTAGAAACCTTTAGCTACTGCTGCCCAGTCCATGGAATTTGTCCAGAGTCTCTGGAGGCCTGGAAGAAGCTCAGACAGGGCAGTAAACAGACCAGACATATAAAGCTAAATGTCTTCTGGGCAGGTATCATGCCTCCTCTGCAGGCCCAGCACCTGGTGCTGTGCTCTAGGTCTGTCTTAGGAGTGGCTGGTTTGCTGAAGGCATGACAGGGATTTCATAAGCAGGTACGTGCACACAATGCATCTGATGACACAATGCTTGCACGTTTGCTGGCTCCTGCATCCACCCATGTTTCTGTCAGGAGGGAATGACAAATGTGAGCTTTAAGCATATTACACCATCATGGGTCCTGGCTGCACCCATGTAGCTGTGTGTCTATTCCCTGCTTTTATCTGGTGATCCCATGTACATGTCTGCTAAGGTTCTCCACTTGCTTCCTCATGTTATTGAACTGGGATCCATGGAAGCTTGGGAAAGCCAGCCAGACCAGAACTGTAAGGGCATACCAGCTGAGTGTCCCATTTTGGGTGCCTAGCTGTCCTCAAGCACCCAAAAAGACCCAACAGAGAACAAGGCACTCATTTTCTCTGAGCCTTAGTTTCTCCACATGTAAAGTGAGAATACATGCATTTGTCTTCATAGGATGTCATAGGTTATCAAAGAGTGGAAATTGTGCTTGTTTAGGTCCTCCTCTGTGCCTTGGTGAACAGAGCAGCAATGCATTCACAACTATCTTGTTAGTGATGTGGCTTCTGGAAGCTTTGGAGCTTTCTCACAGCCCAACCACACTTCGCATACACGTCTTCTAAAGAAAGGCTCTGGAAAGTGGGAAGGAATAAATGTAAAAACCATACTGAACGGGCTCAGAGACCCCAGGCATGGTCACAATTCTCACTGATCAGAACAGAAGAGGGCTGAATGTATTATGAACTCTTTGCTAGCAATGTGATCTACTCTAGTTTTCTCTGTTGCATGTTGGACCATTTAATACTATAAACGTTACAGCAATTTCTGCCTTCAGAACTCAGAGCGAGAACTTCTGTGGATTGTCTCAGAGGAAATGCATTCAAAGAGACACTAAAACAAACTCACTCTTCACAAGAACAAATTCCTGTCAGCTTGGGAAACTGCTGGTTGTGTGGCATTAGATGTAAAAAAGGACTTGAGCAACTCATCTCAGACATCCTTTCTCGTGCTGCACATTAAAGCTGTGGATGAATCAGTACAGCTGAGTAGGAGGACCAGACAGGTTTGAATCACCACTTTTTACCCATCTCTGAAGCAATACTATTTCCATGCAAATAATTTCAACCTCAGAGTCATAAAAGAAACCCAGTAGTGGTGATCACTAACCTCATACCCCAGAAGGAATTGACTGGTTAATGAAAATTCACAGCTGTTTCATGTTTAAAGACACTGATCTATGTAAAAGGAAATGAACTAATTAATCTTCAAATCCTGGAGATTGAGAAGTATCTGGAGAGACAGCAAGCTCCATTTCAGGGTTTCTCTGAAGCTATGTCTTATTCAGCTCTTTCCCTTCTTGTTCAGATGGATGCTTGAGAGGTTTGAGAAACACAGCTGAGGAGTCTGACTGAATAAATGTTAAAAATCTGAAAAAGAACAGATCTTTAAGAACAGAGGAGTAAAAAAGAAGCACTGTGGGTTCCTGGTACTCCATCAGGTGGATCTTATCTTTGTCTTGAGTTGAGCAGGCTCTGGAATTGAAAGCTCTGCAATATGTGGGAAGATGCCTTCACACACATTTGGAAAGTAAATTGAGAATGTTTCTTGACTAAGTGCTATCTGCATGTGTGACACCACCAATTTTCTGCATTTTGCTTATGCTAACAGATAAAGCATATTTAATGCTTGGTTTATTTTTTTATACCTTTTATTTATCCTCTTACATCTCGTACTTTCAACCTAAAACTACCTTAATAATAATAAAACTAAATAAAACATTTTTAGGTAGTTAAGTAAGACAGTTTTGAATTTTTGAAAGCAACTGTATGAGAATTCCGTAGAAGTGCTATTGAGCTGGGATTTCTCATAAAAAGTTGCTAATATACCTGTTAAAACCATTGGACAGTATAATGACCTGGAGACACAAAACTCAGCTGAAATAAGTAAAAGGAATAGAATTGTGGCTGCCACATTTTATTAGTTTCCTGCAGGATTCATACAGAACTAAGAAACAGAGAAAGGATGTATCAGACCTTTATGGTTTTGTTTGTTTTTCTATGTGCAGCTTCATTCTAATAACTTACTTCTGTTTTCAGAAGAAAAATCAAGAACAAACAAAATCACTGTCTCTTGTGCAAGAAATCTCTGGGTGTGTGTCTTCATTGAAGAAAGCTTTAGCAACCTTAAGAACAAAATGCTGGCACTCTTGACAAGATTGACATGTTTAGAAGTGTAAAGGTATGATACACCGAGTATGAGAGACTTTGTAGTTCAGTACACTCAACCCAGGGAGCCATGGTCCTGGTTAGACAGAACCTTCAATGTGAGGCACTTCATTGTTGTCTTAATCTCTTCTGTTTTGCATAAAAAAAAAGAAAATAAAAAGTCTTGCCCAGATTTCTGATTTCAAGTCAGAAGTAACTGGCAGCCTCAGATCAGTGAGGTGGATTTGAGCAAAGATTCTGCTTTCACTCATGTTTGCAGTTGCCTACAGCATAGTGAGGACATGATCTGTATCCTCAGAATCCCCAGTGAAAGGCCAATTATCCTTCACTGCCCTCCCTCAGTCCTTCTGGGCGCTCATGAGGACAGGCAGGCGTGGCAATAGGTGGCCCTATTTCCCACAATTAATTGAGCAACTTTGACCCTGCTCCAATACCAACAGTCTGCAGTATGTCCCAAAATGTCCCTGCAAAAAATGAGGGGGAACACGGGGCTGCTGCAGGTGTAATAATTCAGGTTGCTCACAGGCTGACTTAGCTGCTGGAGTGCTGAGGGCTAGGAGCCATCTGCATCTGCCCAGTTTAACTCTGCAAAGTTATGTTAACCTAAATGGAGAAAAGAAAACTAAAAAGTAAAGCAAGGAAAAATTCTTTCTACGGAAACAGTGTATGGGTGATCCATAGTGATGCAAGGTCCCCAGGCAGATGCAAAGGAGACCTGCTTTATTGCAAAAACCAGGCCTTCTTAAGCAGTCAGACCTTTATCAGTTACAGCTTTAAAGCATAAAAAACATAATTCAAACACCACACACCATGATGTGAACATGCAATGGTTATATAACCTGTTTTTCTACCCCTAATTCAGCTGAGTCTCTTTCCCACAGTCCTTTTCTACTTAGCCGAAGGAACAGGCCTGAGCCATGATTTGATAAGGCCTTCTTTTTGTAAAGTTTTACTTATAGTAACAACAGTGAACATAGCAGAATGTAATGATTTCATTGCCTAGTCCTCAATTCCCAGTTTGAATGCATTACTGAATATTTCCCAAAACAGGGAACTTCATAAAGTGGCTAGTGGCTACTAAAATAAAAGCTATATATTATATATACATCTCTTCAACCATCTCATATTTAGCTTGTTCCTGTAACTCAGCTACTTTTCTGGGGTTTTTTTTTTATTATGCACAGACAAGCAATTAAGACAGATATTCCAAATTCTCATCCTGGGAACAACGCCCATCAGCAAGTTTGAATGTCTGATGGAGAGCCCAAAAGCAATCTTTGTATTTTAAAGAAAGGTAATACCTGACAAATAGATCTAGATTGTATTTCAATTGTCAGAAGCCAGAGTATCCATCTCCTTCAGTTCAGTGCTAATAGTGCATGGAAAGCAAAACATGTTTAACTTGCATCAAGCCTTTCAGTGTCTCTGGTTTTTGTAATAAATAAGTGTTTGCTGTGAGATGATGGCAGGAAACAAAACCACCCCACCACTTTACAGAGCATGAGAGAAGAGTGCTGGCTTCCAAGCCTAGGTTTTTTTGAACACTGGTGGATTATATTTCCAACATTGTCCCTGGCACATTTACAGAAGTCTCATATAGGAAAGACTTTTAATTTCTTTCATCTTTTCTTACACTTTCCTTTTCCCTTTACTTTCTTCTCATTCCTTCCTCCCTTTCTTCCCTTCCCCTTCTCTTCCTTTCTCCTAGAAAGTGGTAAAGAAGACAATACGTGGAAAAACATCTTTATTCTCATCCTCTGACTGGAAGCAGGATGTTTTGTAGTTTTACTTTTAAAGAGTCAGACAGGCAGCGAGGCGACTGTGTGGCACTCCCAGGAGCTGCTCTGCTCCCACACCAGCTGATCTGTGCGCAGAGCAGGGCAGAGATTCACCGCTGTGGGAACGAGGTCTGTACAGACCTGTGTGAGGCCAACGGGCACCACAATCCTCACCTGCTCCCAGGCCCACCTGGCGGCCTCCAGGCTGGCAGCAGAGTGGCTCTGGAGGCCCAGCACTCAGCCCAAATGGGGCAAAGGTGGCAGGAGCAGGAGCTGGCACAGGGCACTGCCAGTGGTGCTGGAAGGTTTCATCTTCCGGAAAGGGAGTTTTTACAAGGACATGTCTGTAGGACAAGGGGCAATGGTTTTAAATTGAGAGAAGGTGGGTTTAGATTCGACATTAGGAAGAAATTATGCACTGCGGGAGTGGTGAGGCACTGGAACAGGCTGCCCAGAGAAGTTGTGGCTGTCCCTTCTCTGGAGGTGTTCAAGGTCGGGTTGGATGGGGCTTTGAGCAACCTGGTCTAGTGGAAGGCGTCCCTGCACATGGCGGGGGGCTGGAACGAGATGTTCTTTAAGGTCCTTTCCAACCGAAGCCATTCTATGATTTTTTCATTCTATAATTCAATGTGATGCAAGCTTCATTAAATCCCTGACATGCTTTCAGCAAACCCAGCATTCCTGACACAGACATAGAGCACAGCACCAAGTACTGGGTCTGCAAAGGAGGCATGATTCCTGCTCACAAGAAATTCATGTGCCTGGTCTGTTTACTGCCCTGCCTGGGCTTCTTCCAGGCCTCCAGAGACCCTGGACAAATGCTGTGGACTGAGCAAGAACTAAAGCTTCCTAAGCTGCCTTAGCAAATTCTATGTAAGTAGACCCATGGAGAAGGGGATTGTCATATTGAAGCTTTGCTGGGAAAAAAGGGAGAATCGACGTCCCAGTAAAGCTGAAGAGTCTTGATATTTTTAAGGGGAGTGAATGAACAATAGCCCAGGGTGAGACGAGGGAGTGGAGATATTGGCGGGGCATCCGGGGTGAGCGGATGTGGTGGGAAGCACAGGTGGTGGAGCTGGAATCCGACCCCGTGCACGGCACTTTGCGGGGTTCACGGTAGCTCCCCTCATGCTCTGGGACATCTCCGTTTTGGAGGACCATCCTAGGAGGAGACGAGCCGTAGGGTGATGGACACGACCAGCTCACGCCAGTCTGCCGCTGTGGCTCTCCGAGCTCTCCCGGGCTATCACTGGGGCGTGACTCCGACGACCCCGCATCACCACGACCCCTCAGAGGTTCTCCCGTGGGGGAAGAGGTGGGGGAAGGAGGAAAGGCTCCGGAGATGCCCCGACACCGACCCGCCAGGCGGACGGCAAACCCCGGCGATGCCGCGGAGCGCACCTGTGGGCGATGTCCGCACCGTGCCCCCGCACCCCGGGCCGGGCC
>VXBQ01009688.1:374258-414788 GCA_013400175.1 Phainopepla nitens
GACGTCGACCTGGTCTGCGTCAACCTGCCGCCGCCGCTCACCCGGCAGGTCGCCGTCAAGACCCTGGGTGAGTGCGGGCGGCCGAGGGGGCGACCCCGCCTCGGGCTGAATGGAATTGAACCTCGCCCCTCAGCACGGAGTTTTCCCTTCGCTTTACTCTTTAGCCCTCTTCCCCATTCCCCGTGTCTCCGGAGAGGGGCCGGCCGAGCCGCGGGTGCAGGCCGAGGACCGGCGGGGCGCGGGGGATGGCGCTGCGGCAGCTCGGTGTGACATCCCGTATCCCCGGTCCCCGCCGGCGAGCTGCCTTGGCACCGGGGACCCGCCCCTCCGGGATGCTCGGGCAAGCCTGGGCAGGGCCGGGCCTGACACCCTAGGGTGCGAGAGGAGGGAGCAGGTGCCATGCGTGTCGTGGTAAAAAGGAGAAAGTCGCGGTAAAAGGGAGGAAATAATGATCCCTCCCGCCGGTTCCCGTCCGCGCCTGGCAGGGGAGCGGCGATCCGAGCATCGCGCCCGCCCTGGGGCTCCCGCGCTGCCCGGGGGTTGCGGGTGTCCGCGCTGCCCCCGGGACCCCAGCTGCGAACCAGGGAGGCAGGCAGGAAGCCGTGACAGCAGAGGAAACGCTGTTAACAGCCGAGGCTGAGCGAAGCTCACGTACAAAGGGAAGGAGGGACTGAAAAAGTAGGCATGCACTGTGGTGAGCTGCTCTGGTTTCAGGCGTGCAAAAGCGGGCCGCGTCTCGCTTTCTCCTGCGTGAGCGCAAGTCTGGGCTTTACTCTTTCAGCTTCGGGATCTGTGCTCCTCGGACGCTGGCTTTCCGATGGATTTTAGTGGAAGCACCCTCTGCAGTAAAGAAGTCTTAATTCGTCCCCTCAAATAGAGGTGACAAAAGGTGAAAATGAGAGGAAGAAGCTGTAAGGTGCCGTCGCAGGGAGCGTGGAGGTTTATGAGCCGGAGTGTCTGGTTCGGCTCTGGGGCTGCGGCTAAGGAGGCCGATTGCTATCGCACTCCGCCTCGTAAATGCGTGTGGTGTGTCTTAGTCTTAAATTGCTACTAGCATACTCATTAGCATTAGTCACCATTCAAATGCTGCTAATACCGGAGCCAGCTAGTGTTTGCAACATTTAAAATTATGCAATTAAGGAAATTAAGTCAGTACCTGAAGAAAAAAATCGTGCCTCAAGTACAGTGTAGGCATTTGTCTGGAATCTTTGCTCTGTGTTACTTTCTGTACTCAGAAACACTTGTTCTTTGAGTCAGAACATTTGCTTTTCTTTTATAATACATTTGACTTTTTCCTGAAGGTGCTTCGTTTGCACCAGAAGCCTGACTTGCTTGCAAGAATGATATGTGAATGAATTTGTAATGTAGAACTACATATAAACAAAACACATTCAAAGGACAGTATAAGGTAACAAGGTTTCACGTTTGACACACATTAATTTGGCGACAATTGTGTCAGTTTTCCTGTGACACTCTCTTCCTGCAGGTGTTTCTCATGGGAGTGCCCCAGCTGGCCTTGTGCTCTTAGAGGTAAGAGTCCCTTGAGGTTTCAGGCAGACACAAGGCATCTGTTTGAAGAACAAAATTTCTGAAATAATAAAGAAACACAATTGGTGTGCTTTTTTTCTCGGAAGGCCAGACACATGTCTAGCATAGTAAAGTAATAATGTTTTGTCATTCTCTGAATATTTGTAGATTAAAGAAGAAAAAAGTCTGTTCTCAAACATGAACTGAATTTATGAATGGTTCTATGAATTGATGTAACTGAGATGTTAATGGTAACTTGCTGATGCAATCTGCTAGCAACAGACCAGAGCAGGAAAAAAGGTGTTTTCTCTCTGTTTATTAGAACAGCACTGTTCTTGATTCTTTTCCACCTCTAGTTAAAGGGCTTCCTCCCTTTCCCCAGCAGTCATTATTTGTGTGTTGTAGGGGTAACAAAGTTGGTGTAAAAATGCATGGAATGGTCCTTGAACAGGAACTAAATAAGCAGGTTACAAGAGGATAACATGCAACTTCTGGTAATTTTTTTTATAGTGTTTTACTTAAAAGATTATTATAGAAATATATCTTGGACTACAAATAACTCCTCTCACAGTTATCTCAGAGGTAAATTTTCCTTTTTTTTTTTTTTTTTTTAATACAAAAATTGCGTCTCTAACAATGAAAGTTCTTTCATGTTCTTATAGGTGCAAACAGGGGGCTAGAGCAGCAGTTCCCAAACTGCTGAGAGGAATATCTCTCTGCTGGCAGCTCTGTTTCCTGGTCCTGCTTGCCCTTCATGGCTTGGAAACTGCTGTGCCCTGGAGTGATTATTTTGCTTTAATCAGTGAATTTTCTGGTTTGTGGGGGAGGCTGCAATTCAAGTGGGAGGTGCAGAAGTCTTTGGTAAACAGGGGCAATGTTGTATGGGCTGAGAAAACCAAACAATGAAAAAACATTACTTACTCTTGAAATTTCACACAAAAAAATATTATGTAGTAGCTAGTGATAGGACATAGATGAGCATACCAGAGGCTTTACAGATGGAGATTTCAGGAGGTGTAAACATGATGTCCTGCATTGCAGTAGAAGAGGTTGTGAAATCATGAGTTGCTTGTTAATAACATGCATGTCTGGCTTCTCTATTACAGAATGCATATCTGGCCTGTGAAGAGACAGGGACCAACTTTTCTTTGACACTCATGTTTTATTTCAAAGGTCTTGTTTCCTGAAGCTGTGTTCTGATTTGGTGAAGTTTCGTTATTAAAAAGTAAAAGCCCAAGGAAGCATTTGGTGGTGTTTCCATCACCTGTCTAGAGCTGAGCTTACACTGTGACTTTGCAGCACAGTAAGTAGTCCCCTCTGGCCTGTTTCTGATGCAGACTGCAGAGGTGAAGCTGGGGTGAAGCAGGTGCCCCCACAGCTGTGTTTAACTCTGGCTGCTGGGAAGGACTCAGTTGTTTTGTTTTCACTGATGCACCTGACATGGAGATGTGTTGCTGCCACTTGAAATGTGTTTTTCGCACAGTGGCCCATCAACTGCTGTTGAAACAGAAATGTATGAATACATGCCCCAGCTGAGGAAGTCTCCAAACTGTGGCTTCCTGGCAGCTGTTGAGGGGAGAAAGTGGGAGAAATAAAGCTTCAAACTTGCCTTGTTAGCTTTTTGTTTAAACCTCTGCTGCCCATCTCTGTTAGAAAAAGCTTCCTGAGATGCATCTGACTCTATGGTGGTTTTCTTCGGAGTAGGATCAATGTTGGACAAGTCTTTGGAACCAAATGAGAAATCAAGAGAGTTGGAAACCAGGCTGGTTTGAACAGTGACCAAAAGCACGAATAAAACCTGTGGTGTTTTATGTGTAATAAGCTGATGGCCTCTGTCACTTTTGGATAAAAGGAATCAAATTCCTCCTTTTTTTCTACAAAATGGGCCTGATTGACCCTTTCCCTTTCTTGCCCCTGGTCTGTCCTGCTCACTTAGGAGCTCTTTTTATTCTTGCTTTGTTTTCCCTCCCTCAAAAGCAAAACTGATGTCCTGACTGCTGCTTGGTGGTCGAGAAAGATCAATGGGTGAATATTAAGGTAAGCATTGAGAACAGTCCTGCTGTTGAATAGGGATGTTTTCCCTTCTCACTGAACTGAAACATTCAATGTGTTTGCTAGAAGTTGTTCTCTTTTCCCTCTCCCTCCATGCTTCAGTAGTACAGTCATATCCCAAGCCTGATCAGGCAGGGGAGATGTGTTTGCATGCAGGGATGAAATAGGTCACCTATTGGGTGCCTATTTGTGCCCAGCATTGGAAGAGCTGCTAGTACAGACAGTATGATATGAGCCTCCACCTATTTCCAAACTGTCAGCACATGATGATTCCCAGTGTAATCCCTCCTCAGTCAAGTAGATATGACATTCTTCAGATCCTGACTGAAACACTTGCTTTGTAAGACTGAGTAGCTGCCACATCAGGTGAAGTGATTTACTGCGTGTGGTTTTGAGAAGACCTTGGTGACATTTCATCTGGCAGGCGCAGATGTTTCTATGTGCCTGGTCCTGTTAGTGTTTGCGTCAAGTCAGCTTGGATCAAGAGAATTTGTTCCTGAGTTCCACATAAGTGTTTCTGGGGAGCAAATGTTTTGCTTTTGAGAAGACTCAAGTACCAGATGTTTAGCATATCTCTGGAGATGTTATCCTTGATTCTGTTTACAGTTGTTTTGCTTGCTCTTTCATCCCAAGTTAAGGACAGGAACACTGAGCTGCGTGTTGAATATTTAGTGCACATGTTTGCAGCCATGTCTATGTATTATTAGTTTTTAAAATGTTTGTGTTGTAGTAGTGCATGGTAGGAGTGCATTCTGCCTGGAGACTACACAGAGTACGACTTTCCCAGCCCTCCAGAAGCTGCTCCTCTTAAGGAGCACTTAAAGTTTTTTGCTGCTTAGTGTTCTTCTATACTTGATCGTGGTCATGAGGGAGCATCTTTATTTAGAGAGCAACATAAATAGTACTGCTCAGATCCTTACCTTCCCACCCCTTCACAGAAAGCGCTGGCACCACACAGGCGTGCAGTATAGGCCTGCTGTCCAAAATGTGTTTGTGAGAGCTCCTTGTTAAAGCACTGACAGTATTATTGCTGGATCTACCCCTGAGGTGGAAGGAACATCAAGCTGCAGTGAAGTAATTTACAGCTCTGATGCAATCTCTAATTAATTTCTACATTCCTCTGCACCCGTGCAAATCAGGCAGAAGTGTTAGGGTTGTAGCAGTGGATAAAACTCAGTCCAGAGTTTATAAAGCATTAGGATTCTTGAGGAAGAGATGCTCTGTTAAGGGAAAACGTTATCATGACTATTTATTATTAATAGCAATGTAATTTCTGTCCTGTAATATTGAGTTTAAATTTGACCCAACAGCAGTGACTTTCAGCAGAACACGCTCCTGTACTTGGAAGGCAGATGACTTTGCGGCATATTAAATGTGAATTATGGTCATCTTACTGTGAAAGAAGTCAGATGAAGTGCTGTCTGTCTTTAATCAGCAGAGCTAGCAAAGGCTGTGATGCTGGTTTTTTACATTTATGGGAAAGGCAGTCCAAAGAGCCTGCTGGCAGTCGGCTGCATGTCATCTTTCTACTCGAGTGATGAAGGTATGCCACAGAAAATGGCATCTTACTCTTCCACTGACCTTTTTCTCTCAGTATGGCAGACCTTTAATGCCAATATTATTCCTATAAAATTCCTACAGAGATATCGGGCCTCTGAGACAGTTGAGGTAAAGACCAGTGTTCAGGTTTAAAAACAAAACTAATTAAAAAAAAAAAAAAACAGAACCCGAACACCTCTTGTTTCCTTTCTGACCTTCAAATCAAAGGCGCGATTTTGTTTTTTCCCAGTTGCTCTCTCCTGTGTGAAAGTAGCCACCAGTTCTGTTGTTACACTGGTAGGTGGGTTGGGAGCCCAGAATGGACCAGACTTGGAATCCTGGGGCACTGAGCTCATGCTGTGGTGACACACCCAAATTTGGCTAGCCTAAAAGCCAGCCAGCTGTGATGGAGGTGGCTGTTTTAAACAGTGTTAGATACAAAGATCCTGCTGTGATCCTGTGTCCAGTCAGGTCAGTGTGTGTTGCTGCATTTCTTCTCTATTTATACAGAGTGCTTGGCCTTGGGCATCCCAAGATGCTGTCTCCAGACCAGTGTGGGCAGCTGAAGTGGCTTGGGCTGAATCTCCTCAGGATGGCTGCAGGTGTAGCCTTGGCCCACGCAGCTGGAGGAGGGCAGATGTGGAAAGCACAGTCTCTCAAGTTTGGTAGGTCTGCTGTCAAATGTTCCTGTGCTCTGCAGGTGAGTTGGTTGAAACAAATGGCAGCCCAAGCCCTCAGCAGCCCCGCTTCTCCCTGTGATTGAAATGGCAAAATGTGCTGGAGCACAGACACCCTTCTTCCATCTGCTTGACTGCTGGGGGCTTGGACCTTTGGCATGGTGAAGTGAAGAAAATGAGAGCAGTGCTGACCTCTGCCAGTGTTTGATTTGATCTGTCATGCTTTGTTAGGCAGAGCCCATAGTCAGAGGTGATACTTTGAAGATAAATCTTTCTTTTAATATATATGCCTGAGCTACTGCTGTCTTTTTGGGTTTTTTTTGGTAAATCTTTACGTAGGTAAGTCCTTATGAACCTGTATAATTTCAGTGTGCTTTGAATGCTATTGTTGTGCTAGCAGTGGTGGAAAATGCAGCTTTTTGTTTTTTCTTTTTACCATCTCTGATGCTGGAAAAACTCATCTCTTCAAAGACTGGTGTACACCAGGGCTGTTTCCAGCACAGGTCCTCCCAGGGCACCCTTGTAAGTGCTAGCAGTGACAAACCAGCATTAGCAGCAAAATATCTTCATTTGGCGTTGCAGACAGATATGAAGTAAGCAGCTCTCTGGGGAGTGGCTTCTGGCATGGCTGAGGAAGATTTGACTAGTGTGAGTTAAGTAAAAAACGGCTGGAAGTAGTAAAATATCTCCCATAAATGAAGTGGGTGTTGGTGCTGAAGGTAGATGTGCACGTCTAGCCTTGTGGCTGTGCTAGTGAGGATCTCCTGTTTTTCACTTGACAACACAGTTTGTACAGTGAATATCACATAGACAGTATCTTGTGCAGTTGTTTTTTATTTCTTTTGATAAAGTGACACAGCTGTGCTGTTGCACAAACAGAAAATGTGCAGCATAGCTTGATTCTATGAGAAGATGAGAGAAAGGTATTGATAAAAGGTGTGTTTATACTGCTAGAGCTGTGCCCAGGCTAAGGATTGTAATTATTTAATTTGTAGAGTAAATTATTGCACTCCACTAGCATGGGAAACATCAGTAGACAGATTTTATTATTGTTGTTGTTGTTCTTTCTTGCATTGCTTTGTGCCTTCATTCTTGACAGGCAGTGGCCACTGTGATGCCTGCTGTGGTACTGAGCTGTCTGATCCTTCTGTGATTTTGTCTTGTTGCTTGGTTTTAGGGACTTGAGTTGCTGAGTGTTCAGTGGTGTAGGTAAAAGGAAGGACTTGCAAGCTGCTTCTGTTGTTCCAGATTTTGAAAGAGTATTAAATAATAAATAAGGGAAGAATGATATGTAGATGAATGCAGAGAAAGGAAAATATGTTGAACAAATAAAATGACTAGATTTTCAAGCTTCCCATAGTTGCCTCTTTTCTCTATTTTCTCTTGTTTGTTTGTTTGTTTTTTTTTTTTTTCCCTTAAAGCCCTCTACTGCCTGAGATTGACAGTACGTGACAGAGGTTTGCTGCATGCTCCTGACGTGGGTAGTTGAGCACAACCCCTGATGGAGGCAGGGTAAAAGCTCTGCAACATACAAAGTACATTGTTCTATCTGCTTTTGTTTGAAAACGAGGTAAATTGTATTAGAGCATATTGCAGCTTCCTGTCCTTTTCTTTGTATGTGCAGTAGATTTTGCCCATTGTGCAGTAGTGATGGCAGAGCACCAAGGATGAAAATGGAGTTAAATTTCCAGGATGGCCAAGATGGGTGTTTTTCACTGACCACTGCAGTGCAACAACCCTTCACTGTTAACATCTGTTTGCCACAGTACTTTTGAGTGGCTATGAATTGTTCTGGTTACTTCAAACCACTGAAGCAGAAGTGTTTACCCTACTGCTTTTTCTTTATTATCTGTGTAACAAACTCTGAGCTCCTAAGAGTGAGTTGTCAAAGTCACTGACTTCATTTGCAAGGTCAGCATGCAAGCAGGTAACAAAGCCACACTCCTTGAAACAAATTATTTAGGTCAGAACTCTTGATTTAAACAAATTTATTTAAATGGCTATGTAATTAAAGAGGGACAATCCCTTGTGTAGGTTTCTTAAATTGATTTAAGGCCTGGTCTGCACGTAGATTTTTTTACCAGTATAATTATGACTGCAAGGGGTATGATTTCTTTAATGCAGTGATTGCTGTGTGGTCATTTGAAGTCCAGCTGGTGTGACTTGGCACGAGCACTATTCTGCCAGCACGGTGGCACCACCTGTAGCACCTGTTTGTGGTACAGGTTATTCCTGCTCCTCTGCAGGCACAAGTGGTCAGTTGCATACATCTTCAGAGTGTTCAGCTGGCACAGGTGTATCCATGTTACAGGTACAGTCCAGCTCTAGCTGTATGAGTATAGCTGTGCTCTGTGTAAAGATGAGCCATGTATCCCTTCAGTTGGTTCATGGTTGTGGATGCTGTGAGGAATTTGGTTTGGCTTTTGAGTCACTGTGAGTTTGGAGAGATTTGAGCAAAAGTCTCCAAAAGATCTCCAGACTTCTGTGCTTATTCAGGAGTTGGCTATGCTAAAAATGTGGTGAAGAGCAGGGGAGGGTGAATCTTGCTGCCCTGCACAGCTGGCTGTGAGCACTGTGTCAGACAAGGCTCATCCTCCTGGTAAATGTAAGTGGAATTGTCCTTGAGCACTGTGGGTGCCTGGGATAGCTGCACTTCCAGATGGTGGAACTGGCATGCAGGATGTCATAAAAACCAGATCTTACTAATACACAGGTTTGACCACAGAGTAACAGGAGTTGTAGGGAATTGTGAAGGCTGAGAGTTTATCCCCTTTTCTCCTTTGGAAATAGACCATAGCATCCTTTGTTTTATCATAGCCAGGGCTAATGGTAAAAGTTTGTTTTCTGTCAGGCCTAACTCCTGAGTATGAGCATGGTGAAGAGCACAGAAAATGAGAACGTGGTGTGAGGAACTTGCTTGGTAGTAATGTAAGAGTAAACACAGTGATTTAGCACAGGGAGTAAAATTGCTTCTGTCATTTGCTACTGTGCTAGAGTTTATTGCAGGGTGAAAACTGGTGCCTTCAATTCCATCACAGCAGCAGTCACAGCTTTAGTGAAGCAGATGGAAGTGAAAAAAAAGGCAGCACCTTTGTTTTGCATTCTGATGTTTCCATGGCTTTTATCAGCAATAAAGACCCTTGTTTTGGCACTTCCTTGCAGTGAATGTTTGGCTGTCTTCAGCTATTTCAACTGGCAATTTTTTGCCAGGAAATGCCCAGAAGGGAGGTCATGATTGAATTAAATACTGTTTCTAGGGTACTGGGCTTCACATGGCTAATGAGAAGCCTTAATATAGAGAGCTTTTCAAAATCCAAATGGAGTCAAGCAAGGAGGGAAAACTAAAAAATAGTAATTATCCTTGCTGTGCTGGAGTGATGTTGCTTAAAAATGTGAAACCAAGGGCTGGGCTGAGCACTCCAAATTCTTTCTCTTGGTGTCTGTACATATAGTTTCATATATGTATAAAATTAAAAAAAAATTAAAGTAAAAAATATATAAATTAAAAATTCCTGGAAGTCCCTCCCCTTCCTTCACTTCCTCAGCCCATAAAAGACAATGCAACTGTTAGTGTTTCATGTGGGGATAGGAAAGGGGAGAGAAAATAGCTGGGAGAACATCTGAAACAATTGCAGCTAAGCTTGTGTGCATCAAAATAAATTCCAGAAATGTGCCTGAAAGTTGTACGTAAAAGCTTGGATTCTGATCGTGCTTGCTCCACTGTAAATGCAATTACAGCTCTACTGCATCAAAGGAAATAGAGGAAATAGTTGAAATTTATGATGACATTATTGAGAACACATTGTGGCCCAAAAGAAAAACCAACTGTGCTTGGCCTTGCAGATCTGTGTCCTCTCAGCAAAGGCATCTCTGTCAGTTTAGGAGATGATTGGTGGGAGTCTTGGGACACAGTTCTGCAAACCTTTGATTACAAATAGTCTTCTTGACAGAAATCACTGATTCCTTACAGAGAATATTTGTAAGGCACAGTAATTAATGTAAGTAGGAATTTGCTTGCAAACTGCTTTTGTACCAGTTCATCAAAAAAACCTGAAGATACAGCTATGTCTGTGCAATTCCATAGCTTGATCTAGTTGTGTTTCCACAGCATATTATCGCAGCATGTGTGCAGGAATGAAAAGTAAGATGGAAAATATCTGGAGCAGAGGTGCATAGATACCTTAGCCATAGCCTACAAAAATCTATCACTAAATGAGCGTGACAGAGCTTGCAAAACTCTTGTGACTTGCTGCTTGCCTTGAAGGAACTTGACAGTTTAGTGCTGGGAAAGATGCTTTGTGGTTAAACAGTATGAGATGCTTTGATAAAGACTTTCTTCTCAGGCAGAGTGCTAAGCAACACTCCCTGAGACTAGTTTGTGGATACAGCATTATTCAAATGCATGGGAAGGTGTCCTGAATTTTAAATTCATGTTGCTGAAGAATTCTGTTTAAAAATGTGTGTCATGAGATGCTTGTTTTGCAGGGGTGATGTCTTTGCTAAATTAGCCAAAATATGTGTGGACATGGCCTGTGACTACTGGCATAGCTTGAGGGAACCATGGTCGTGAAGTGTAATTCTGAATCTAGTTTTCATTCCACCACATAGCCATTAGGAAAAAATACTTTGATGTGTTGTGTGCCTGAAATGAGGAAATTCTGTTCTCAAGCCATCTTGCTTCTGTCTCATGAATGCTGTTCTGTTTGCTTGTGAGATTTGATGCTGTCTAGCAGACTTATTTATGCCTTTGATTATAGTGCTGTCTCTCAGCTTGTCGTATAAATTTGATTGTGATGGTACTGTGGTTATTGTCGTTTGAAATTACAGATTTGTTCACCTAGGTGAAGGTGATCCTTCACAAGGCCTGTGATGTGCACACAAAGATGATGTGCACAGGTGTTTTGGCAGCTGCTGAGACCACACCTGCTTCCATCTGTGTGCAGAGAGACCTGACCCTTTACATGTCAGGTGGGGATAAAATTGTTCCACTATACCCTTGCTGTGTGTTTGATGAGACTTCTATTTGCTGTAAGAAAGACTGGTATGATGAGAATTAAGCTTCAGCATTTCTGTCCTGAGCTTCCATTCTCTGTAACAGGTTGTTTATTGCACTTACCTGCCTTCCTGAAGGTGGTTTCATCTTTCAGGATGCCCAAAACTACAGACCAGGGTTGAGGGAGCACAGGGAAATGAAGAGACTTGCTGAAGTTTGTGTGGGAAGCTTGTGGCAGGGGCAGAAGGTGAGGCCTCTGAGGTCTGCTCTGCTCTTTCTCTTTTGCTGTGGTTCTGCTGCAGCTGAACGCTTGAGTGGATGATAATCATGGGGAGCACATCTGAGCTGCTGCAGGAGGACCAGTCCCTGTCACTGTGGTCAGGGCTTTTCCCTGGATGGTTGTGCAGGGACTGTAAAACCAGGACTGGGGAGAGTGCAGAGTAACCTGGTTCACAGTGGAGAACAACCTCTACCACTACTCTTGCTGCTGTCCCTTTTCAATGTGTACAGGGCAGCTCATGAGGGAATTGCAAGCACTATTTGAGGCACTGAATATTTTGTGGGATATTAATGTCAGTAATCAGCTTTCCAGTGTTGCAGCTTTATCTAACAGATGCTACAAAAAAAAAAAAAACTTAATAAAACAGCTTACTATGAGCAGCAATGGCTCAGAAGACTTGTGTATTTATTTTTAATGAAGTATGGAGTTTTTCTTTAGTATTTATGGCCCTCTGCACACTGGGAAACCCCTTTCTTCAGCAGACGGGCAGGGCCTTTTTGGGCTGACTGGAGCAGCTGCTGTTTTGGAAGATAGACAGTAGCATACACACATGTAATGTTGGTTGCAGACACTACCTCGAGCATCAGCTCAAGCTGATATGAGCAAGTTCAGATTTGCAGCTACTGTTAGGAGTGCTTGAATGAAGTATCAAAAAAAGATCTGTGATTTCATGTCAGGGCATTTTTTCAGCCCGTAGTGCTTGTGTACGGCCTCTTGCATTGTGCAGAACCATCTGATAGTGCTCGGTGGAAGTGAGTAGGGTGCTGGGAGTTGCTGGAGCTGCATGTACTATTCCCTGTGCTTACAGGGAATTTGAACTGGATGGAATTGCACTGTATAGAATCATGAATGATGTCTTTCTAGGTAGATATGAGTGTTAGTGCTTTTCACCAAGGTGGTAAATAAATAAATAGACGTGAGAAAACATCTCCTTTCCTTGGTGCCTGACAGAAAATTGTGGGATGATGCTCTAACTGCTAAATCAGGTTTTGGCAAATCATTTAAGGCTTTCTTGAAGAGAAAGAAAGAGTCTTAAATGTAATGCAGCAAGTGAATTATTAATTGGCCTTGTGAGCTCTTTGGTTTAATGACAAAGAACTGGATTTTGAGGCTTTTGCTTACTTTGGGGAGGAATTTTACATTTCTTCATTGAAAAGGATGCATCAGAGAATTAAAAGCAGGTTAATTGTTTTTTTACTCCTAGAGAAACTGGTTTTTTACTCCTAGGGAATATTAGTTTTATTTACACTGCAGCTCTGGACCATGATGATGGATCCATACAGATTTTTATAACTCTTGTTCTGGTCTTAGTATGTTAGCCTGCATTCCATGTGGATTATGTGGTGCTTGCAACTAGGAAATCCGTAGGAAACAAGCAGATCATACAGATTATACTCTCATGATTGTAATGAGATATATTCTTCATCCGTGTATCAAAAATCTCTAGGACAAACTTCAGATGGGATTGTGCTGTAGCAATAGGCTTGTGAAATTGCTGCAACTGTTGATGCAGGAAAAAACAAGAGTGTCACATTCTTCAGTCCTGCTGGCAAAAAAAAAAAAAATATTAATTTGTAATTCAGTATTGTTCATGGAATATATATCTGTAGTAATGAGACCGCCTTGCCAGTCTGTCTTTTTCTGATTATCTGTTCTTTTATTCCCAGGCTGGTGTGGCGCTGTAAAGCCTGTCAGGACCTGAAACTAGTTTTAGGGGAGATTAGGATAGGTAATTGTGCTGCTTCAGTTTTCTTGTAACAAACAGTGGGGGTAGTTTCTTGATTGGAAAAAAAAATTAAAATATGGCCAGAGAGGACGAGAAGTCAGAAAAATTAGCCTCAGACTGAGAGCAAACTCTGTAAGTCTGGTAGGAGAATTGCGTAGCATGAGGCTCTGTTCTGATTTAATGCAGCTTTACTGTCCCAATCTCTAAACCTGTAATTACAAGACTGTAAGAGATTAATTGATGTGGACAATAGTTAGGATATTAATTAAAATGCTGTGGATGACGTGGAGAACATCAAGCCTTAGGTGCTTTAAATAGAGAAAGTGGCGAATATTCCATTCAAAATGCCTTGAATTTTCAGTGTTGGATCTTATTTCTTCTTCTTTTGGATGCATTGCTTCACAGATAGTGCACAAGATGGTGAAAATTCAGCTATTTGTGGTCAAATGTTCATTTTGGTAGGATTAAAGTGATTTCAACTGGCCTGTTGCTTTCCAGACATGGAAACCAGAAAAAAAGGCCTGTGTGGAGCAATCTGAGATTTACCTCTGTATTTCTTAGGAGAATTTCATCTTTCTTTTCATGTTGGTATTCCCCTGTGCTCACGTAACTTAAATTCTTTCTGACAAAAATATGGACGCAGTCGTTCTTTATTTCTCCTTGGGATTAGAGGTGGAACAGGTAAAGAGCACTGAGCAGTTAGGGATGGGACTCCTGTGTGTCTCTGGTTGTCAGTTTTGCAGATCCTATAGCCTTTAATACATCTGTGGCATTCCTTTTTTTTCCTGTTCTTATTACATCTCCCATGAGAAGTTTTACAGTGATGGGAAAACTCTCACCTCTGTTGGTAGCTGCAGGTGCTGGAGCCCATTCGTTTGAAGCACATCAATAGCAGTGAGTGATCAGAGGCAGAATAAGCTTGCAGAGCTCTTATTGTGGGCTGCCTCAGTACAGCAGTGGGTGTTTTGGGTTAAAGTGTGGGAAGGGGGTTATTCACCTGGGCAGTGTCGGACCCCTAGGCAGTTTGTCCCTCTCTCCATTTGTGTAACACAGTGGAATAGAGGTAATTGTGCTCTAGGCAGTGGGTTGGCTAGGCATCAGTGCAGAGGTGTCTTTCCCTTGGTGGGAGGCTAACTGTGAAAACTCAAGCAGAATTGCATTCAAGGTCAAGTGTTAAAAGATTAACAGCCCTGAAGATCTCACTGTGTCTGAAATTTTTGGCGATTCAAAATCTTCCAGATTTCACCTCTGAGAGCTTCATCAGTATTAGGAGTGTGTCAGGCATGACCCTAGTGTAACTTCCACATGCCTGAAGCCTAAAGACTTGAAAGCCTTCTGATCTGCTTTTGGCAAACAGTCATCTGTTTGAAGTCGCTTTCTGTTTAGCAGTTGTTGTTTTGTCCAAAATTCCAAAGAAACTGGTCTTCTACTGAAAGCAGCACTACAGGAGATGGAAAGCCAAACCCAGTTGCTTGCATTGTCTCAGCATTTCCGCGAGATTGAAAGAATGGCCAGACCAAGTTGTTTTTCTTTACAAACAAATACTTTTTTTTTTTTCCTAGTGCAGTGCTTGTTTTATGGCTGATGCCTTTTTGCCAGGTTTGATCTCAGAGGAGTAAGAAGCTGTAAATACTGGGAGTGGGATACAGAGAATGGAATTTGTGATGGAAATGTGCAGTGGGCCATAATTGGGCCATGCTGCCACTGTTATCTGCGCGGCAACAAATTTTAGATCAGAGAATATTGTATTTCTTTCTGCGTGGCTGACCTTCTTACATTTGGTGGCCTGTGTTTGGCTTGTTACCTTTGTTTGGAAACAGTGCCAAAAAAAGAAGAGACTTAGGAGGGGTGGGGAGTAGCATGGACTGTTGAGGTTAAAGTCCTGTATGAGAAGCAGGAACCACCTAATTCTTCCTGCTGCTCCCTTTGCAGGAGACAGATGCTTGCTGCAGGTTCCCTGAATGTCTCAGCAACGTGGCAAGCCATGCCCAGCCTCGTGGGAAGTGGTGAAAAGGCTTAGCAGTGTTCTTTGGCATTTCTTGTCTTTGAAAATGCACTGCTTGAAAACTTCAGATAATATTTGCCTGGAAAAGGAGGATGTGTTTCAGTCAAATGATAAGAAGGGAGGGGCTGCTCTCAGGGCTGAGTGTGAGACACCTCCCTTGTTAGAAATGGGAAAAATAGATGAAAATAGAAAATGGAAAGGCACCCTGTCATGCTGACAAATTTGGCCTGAGGAAGCCAGCTGAATAAAAGCCGGCAGGGGAGGGGGTGGGAGAGTATTGGAACAAGTGTCAATGCAGCAGACTGTGCCTCTGGGACAAGGCTTGCAAAAAAATGGAAGGGGCAAGAGGATGTAACTCCTGTTACTTTCAGATTCCCTTGTCTGCCCTCCCTCTTGCCTGGGAGCTGTGTTCCCTGTCTCTCTCCCACTGCCAGGGTGTGGGCTGCCTGCCTGGAAAGGGCTGTGCACCAGTTGCCCCTAGAATGTGCTGCACGGGCTCATGTGGTGGCGGTGGTCCCCTGGCAGTGAGATGCAGCTGGGAGGAGAGGGCTAGGGCAGGACCTGAAGTGAGGTTTGCATTACTCTGGGAAAGGGTAAACTGCGAGGGAGGAAGCCATCATTGACTTCAGTGAGAACTGCCACACACCTCCAGCAGGAAGATGCCGTGAATTAATGAACCTTCCCTGGAAGTGAAAATGCTAGCTGCATGCTATGGTGGTGAGAAAGGTTAAACAAAGTGTGTTACCTTTACTGTCTTTTCTTCAAGCTGTCTTGAACTTTCCAGAGAAAGACTCTGTAAAGGTTCTTTCCCTGTGGAGATGAACTTCAAAAATCAAGACTCCTGAGTGGAGGAATAAAGCAACCTGTCTGGCACTGCAAACTCCCCACTGAGGTACCAAGAACTATTCTGGTCAGTCAGAAAATGCTCTGGGCACCAAGTGCAGCAGGTTACTGATAACATCGCTGTGATGGTGAAGGATGGAAAGTTAGCCTTCCTTTAGAAGATTAGGAAGGCAGAGACAAGTCAGGCACAGTTAGAAATTCTTGTTTATTGAACAGAGGTGATGAATAGGTGTTTCAGCATCAATAAGCCATGAGACATTTGATAAGAGCTTGTTGAGTGACTTCAGAAGTTTTTGCCAAACAGGGTAAGGTCTGTTTGAAGTGACCTGGCCTGTGTCTGTGTGTGCCACAGCCTCCCATACTTTCAGGTACATGGACTGTCTTCCCAAGATGGTTGCTGAAATGTGCTGTAGGCAGACAGCCAGTGTCACCCAGCCTGAACTCAAGCCTGTGTGTAGAAAATGGGTAAAAAAGTCTGTCAAAATTTGATGCTGTGTTTTTTTTTTGTTTTGTTTTGTTTTTTTTTTTTTTGGTGAGGAGTGCCTCCAGGACAATGCTTTTCTAAATGTTCTGGGAAGGGAACAGCACTCGTCCATCAGAGCTTGCTCTTGGTTGCTACTTTTACCTCTGTGTCACAACCTTGCCATCTGCCTTGTTTTGTTGAAGCCACCCAGCTCCTGGTAATGAGGGCCTGTAAAGATATGTGTATTAGCCTGGCCTGTGCTATGATGCTGCCTGATTTGGCAGTGGTTCCCATGCAGTGTATTTCAGATGTGCATCAAGCATTACAGTTAGGTGGGCTCAAACTTGCTGTTGTTTGAATAGAGTGGAATGCCTCAATGGTGCTGTTAACAGCACCCCTGCAGCCTTCTTCATTAAGACACTTTGCCTAGTGCATGCAGTACTTGAGTTTACTCCAGGCAGCTCCAGCCGGTGGCTTGTTGGTGGGAAGTTGCTTGTGGGTGTGTTCAGACTGATCTGTGGTTCAGTCGTGCCGGGTGTAGAGGGAGAGCAGAGTAAGTGTTGTCCATTTCTCACTAGGTTCACAGCCTGTAGTGGCACATTTTTAAACACTGGGTTTGGAAGGGGAAGCTAAGGGAGCTGTTACTGTGACTTGCTTGCCTTGGCCCTATGAGCAACTCAGCCTTTTCCTAACATGGGTATGTCTACAGTGTGCATGACTTTGTACAGTTGAGCTATGTTTTTCTCCTTCTGACTCCTTTTTATGCAAGTTTTTCTCATGTGAAATATTTTGGATTAGATGAGGTTTACAAGGAGTTGACATTACATTTCAAGGTTTGCTTCTGCTATTGCATTGGCATACTGACATCACATCCCCTGGGGTCAAACCTCTGGGATGAGAGCCAGTATTTAAAAAGATTTTTTTACAGGGTGGAGGAATATCTTGTAATTTCACCTCCTATGAGTCGACCTCTCCCTCTTACACTGCTTGTTCATTATTTCAGATTCCACCTCTACAACGAGTAAGAAAAGACTGTGTTAGTCCTTATTGTGATAATTTGTGCTTAACCATCTGCCTAGGAGACACTGATGATAGTGCATGCAGCTTGATCTCCTCCTGACTTGTTTCTGAATTGCTGGTACATCCCTTTATGCTGTTAAGCCATCTTTGAAGCTCACTGTGTCACAGCAGCATGCATGAGGGGTAAACCTGCTGAAGTCGGCCAAGTGGTACCAGCGTGAAACTGGAGTGACCAGAAAATCATGTCTCCTTTCTTCTGGATTATGTATAGCAGAGGGGGGTGAAAGCTTCAAGCGAGCAGAGAAAATTTTGAAAGCAGCTTTTTGATTTCCCTACTAAAGAGTCTGGCCAAGTGTGCTGAAAGTAATTCCGGAGACCACAGGCTGATTTGAAGTGGGTCCCTGGAGTTGCATAAACAGACAATGCATTATTCATGAGCTAACTGAGCCTTTGCCCTCCTCCAGCAGACTGGGACAAGCAGAAATGTTCGTGCTTCTTTCACCTGGTTGACTGGCCCTCTGGGAAGGCTCTTTGCAGGGCAGAGTGGAGAGCAGAGAAGGCTCCTGATACAATTAGGCTGATTTGCACTGTGACTTAGGAGCAGTTATGGAAAGCCCATAGGAATTCACTTATGCCTTGTTAGTGCTGTGTTTGTCAGACAGAAGTCAATGGGGATCAGAAGTCTGGGGTGCACAAAAATGAAGCAGGAGGGAAGGACTGCCTAGGTACCAGTGTACCTGAGTGCTGGCCCCCTGGGCTCAAGCACATCTCATCCTTGTTCCTCCTGCACTCATTTGCAGAAAACAAAAATAAGAGTAATTTTCATTAGAAGCTGTTGAATGTGGCCTCCTTCAGTGTCTTTTTGAATCATAATCTTGTAGAAAGCATACCTCACCCAGCAGGAATTCAGCAAATCCAATAACAGGCTTATGATGCTGGATCTGGCATGAGAGGTTTCAGCTCAGCTGACCATAAACTGAGTGGAGAACAGAAGCAGGTGCTTGTTTGTACCCATAGCTATGATGTTCATGTGGGATATGTTTGTGGGAGAACTGGGTGTTGTGTGTGGTCTCTCCTTGAAGCATCTTGTCCCAGGGAAGCTAAGTAACATAGAGACATGGACTTGGAGCAGTTGAAGTGGCCACAGAAGAAGGAATCTGGTTGGTGGCTATTGCCCTTTTCCTTCATGCTGTGTTTGTCAGTCTTGCAAGTTCCACAGCTGACTACCAGCCTAGTAACTTCTCTCCTCTCTTGTTTTAGTCTAGGACCAATGCTAAAATGACATTTTGCTCCTCTCCCATCCTCCACTGCTTACTTTGCTATCTAAGCTCTGAGCTACAATAGTTGTAACATTAATGTGCCATGAGTAAAACCTACTAAAATCCTGTGATCTGACAGGGAGCAGATGTTGTCACTTGAATGTATTCTACCAAGTTCTACTTAGTGTTATGTGTGTAGCGATGGATATTTAGCTGGTACAGGTGTGTAATAATGTTCTTAGTCCCAGGACTGCACTCTCTTGTAATACTCACATTGTTCATTGCAAAAAAAAAAAGTGTTCATTGAGACGGCTGGCATAATCATGCTGTTCCATAATCATACTGGAAGAACAGGTCATATTATGTCTTTGGAATAAGCTACTGTGAATTTGTCATGAAAACAACCACTTAGGTCTGGGGTTGTCTCTGGCAGACCAGCTCTCTTGCTGTGTCATGTGTTCATAGCCATTTGAGACAGACAAAACTGTTGAGGCCATCTAACCAATCTCCTGGACAGAGAAGAGTTTTCCCTATGGCATATTGTTGAGATATATCTAATCTTAAATATTTTCCTTGGTGGGGATTCCATCACAATGATCTCTGCTGAAAGAAGTACTTTGTAGTCAGGTTATACTGTCCTATATTAATCACATTATTTCGATGTAAGTCCAGTTTTCAATACCTTAATGAATTCTCTTCAGTCCTTGTTGTTCCATTCTTTGAATTCACTTATACCTGTACTTCTACATTGATGTCATATTGTCTGTTGGTGTGATTGATGAAATTATCTCAGTTTACTAATGTCCTACATAATCTGCTGGACTGCAGTCAGATGCCATTAAAATGGGTTGGGAGTTAGACCACTGTGACAGAAAAGGTTGGAGCTAAATAATCCCCCAGATCGATTTCTAACTGAAACCATATCCCAGTGGTGTAGTGAAAAGTAAAAATAATGCTGTGGTCACAGTCCATCTTCTGGTGTGTGGTCAGATGACCCATGAGAGCATCTAAACCATTTAAGGCCTGTGAAATCAATGCTGAATGTATAAGCTTCAGCTATTGAAGAGCAGTTGGATGAGAGAAGCATGCACAAGAAAATTGTGTTTTCCCAGACCTGTGGCAATGGCTGTTACCAAGGGGTTGTGTTTTCCCTCCGTACCCCTCCAGGTGGTCTGCAGGATGTGGTTGGTGTGCTTTCACACTGCTCTGCTCTCTGTGAAGGCAGGACAAAGCAAAGGGTGTTGGATCTGACATGCCTGTCTATCACGGCCGTGACAGATAGGTAGGCAGACAGTGACTGTGATTTTTCTTTTTGAGCTCTTCAGTGAGCAGCTCAATCTCTTCACTGCAAGCCTGCCAGCAGCTCTTGCCATTCAAGTGGGTGATGTTCTAGCAGCATTTCAGAGCTGGCAGAAAAGGGTGATGATCAGATGCAGCCAGATTAAAAAAACTAAGCATATGCTTTACGGGAACACTTGTTCTGTATGCCTGAGCTGAAGATAGAATTTCACAGCGTCAAGGCAGAACAGGCTCACAGGGGAAATAGTGGCCTTTTGGGAAGCTTACTGAAATATTAGATGCACTGACATGACATGTCAGCTCGACATTAAGAAGGTCAAGGATTTTGCTGCATCAGGAAACCCAGAGGTGGACACAGCCTGCTGAGCACAGAGGTCTTGTTGGTGAACATGCTGTGGGTGTTACAGAAGCATAGCTAGAGTGGATGGGATTATGTTAAACACTAGTATGGTAGTATTAGACCCTGGGGATTTGTAGGTTTAGTCCTCAGGTTGTATCAACACATTATAAAATACATGTAAGTTTGCAGCTGAGGTGATAGCTCAGGATGGGAGAGGTTCCCTCAAACGAGTTCCCCCTTGCATGCTGAGTTTTGAGGGACAGTTTATTCTGTCTCTTTAAGGTGCTGTGGGAGACCAGTCTCATAGCATAATGAAGTTAGGTTACCCACCCTGTGTCAGTGCCCTCAGTCATCTTCTCAGAAGAATGGCTGAGAGCTGCATGAGGATGGAAGCTGAAACCCCCATTCTCTTGGGCATTTGGCCTGTTCTGGGTTGGAGGCACTGGTGTGAATGCTGTGGAAGAAACTGTAGTTGCTGTTCTGCTCAGGAGCAGATACAAGTCTCTGAATATGTCAGTCTCCTACTTCCACCAGCTTTAAATTTACAGAATGATAAAGTGCAATTGTTATTTTAAGAGACCCAACTGTAATACATGAAGAATGTATGGCATATTAAACCTGTCTGGTTCATACAGAATCTCATGTATAATTCACAGTCTTTGTAAATATGTCAGCTTAATGCTTCTCTGCACCTATCAGCAAAGCTCTGTCTCCCTTGGGTTAGTCAGACCTGACAGCTTCTGAAACTGGACCCTGAAATGTATGACAAATGGTGCTGAACTATGAATATTTGCTGAATAACAACTAATTTTGAATTCAGAAAAAAAAAATCCTACAATCAAAGCCATTTAATGAAATTCTTCATTTTCTTCTTAGAGCAATTTTAAAACTTCATTCTTGTTTTGATGGAAGAACCCTTAACTCTCTTAGTAGAGGAAGGTTGTACCAGCAGCAACTAAGCTTTGGTTATTCTTCCCTGGGTGCATTCCACCAGCATCTGGAAATGTAATGTAATGCAGTTGTTGGTCATCTTAGAGTTCTTTCAGATACTTATTTGTAGTTTAATTCATACAATATTTTCTTGTAGACTGTACCTCCTGAATAAGAGTGACTTGCTAACCTGTGACAGATATGTGCCATGCCACAAGGCTCTTGGTGACTGGTGTGACGTGTGCCTACTTCTTATGAAGTGAATTGCATGTATTCCATGGATAAATTGAGTTGTGCTTTTGTAAAGCCTGTGAGAATGCATGATTTTGTGTGTTTGGTGCTTGCAAGCCCTCCTTGTAAGTGACAGCACTGATCTCTAAAGTAGTCCATAGTAAGCAACAGCTTGGTTTAGTCACTGCTCCTCAGAAAAAGATCCAAAATGCACTATATGCACTAGAAGATAATGTTAAATAACAACATGTTTTATTGTGGCTCAGTCAGAGATGCTGAGAATTTTAAGAGCTGTTGGATGGTAAATTGTTAAAACACATTGCTCTGCGGGATGCTGACGTAGCCTGGGCTGAAGCCAAAGTCTGTACAAGTCTAAATGAGTTAGTTGTCCAGGGAATTAGCCTGCTTTGGACTGGGTCCTTTGGATGAGATTTTCAGAAGCAGTCAGCAGTGCTCAACTCCATGACCCTAACTTCAATGGGAGTGGAGAACCCAGTGCTGAGTTTTCCAGCTGTTAAATCCTACTGGATTTAACATCATCTTTGAGTGACTCAAAGGCACTGAAGGAAGAAAAGTAATCTGCATTTTCAAGTCAGATACGGTGTAAATTCTCTCAAGAGCTGGTTTTACAAGTGACTGCACAAGTTACAAAGCTCTCTTTACCACATGGCCAATATGAGTTATTTTCTTGCACACAGATGAGTCAAACCAGGGGCAGTGAAAGGTGTGAGTCTGCACTGCTAAACAGCTTTTTGGCAGGAGCTGGGACCTCTCTTTGGGAAATTGAATGTGTATCTATGGGAAGGGAGTTAGAGCAAGAGACTTTAACATCTGGGAGCCCTCCCAGGGCACATCTTAAACTTTACTCGTTTTCCTGAGCTCTGGTTTCTTATCCAATTTCATGCTGTCATTTATCACATTCTAACAGCTAGTGGAAGTTGTGTGGCTACCTTCCTACTCTTTTGAAGGGTGTCATGGTAATTCTTTATTCGTTCTTGAATTCCTGTAATTCCTCTCTTTGGGAAACAAAACAAAACCTATCTATAATAAAAACAAGAGCAAATCTTCCTGCAAATACAACAGCACAAAAGCTGGCTGCTCTTTCCCACTGAGGCTATCTGAACCAAGCAGCCTTTCCCCTATCACCTTCAAAGTCCTTCATTTAAGGGAAGGGAGTGATTACTGAATCATTAAGGATAATGGCTATTTACTTTTGGAAACAATGGACTAGATGAACCACGAAAAATAGCCTGATTTTTAGGAGTACATTTGTCTTGGAGCAAACTAGCTGAGTTTTGGGGTGGAAATATGTACATTTTAATGAGGTGTTAAAAAGTGACCTTTTGTTCTGAGGTGAATCGCATTTTTTTTTTTTTTTTAATCTTGAGGACTGACGTGAACCCAAGTATGGAAATGTCAGGCTAGAAAACAATACTGACATTTAAAGTAAAGAGCACAGAGTTTAAAACTTCATAGTGATTACAAGTTGCCAGACTTACCTGACACCTTGCTAGAATTTCCTGTTTTTACCTTGTATGTTAACATGCAAATTTGCTCTGTCTGCAGTTGGATTTTGCCATGTAATCATCAACATCTGGAAAACTGCTCTTATTCTGTGGAATCACAGGGTGGTTTGGGTTGGAATGGACCTTTAAATCTCAGCTAGTCCAACCCTCCTGCCATGACAGGGGCACATTCCGCTGTATCACTTTGCTCAAAACGTGTACCTGGCCTCAAACACTTCCACTCACGGCATACACACATTTAGGTGTTTAGTCACATCTGCTTAGATTACAGTGTAATTAAAATGTGCTGAGGCAAGGGCAATAGAGAGGGTATTACTGTGCTAATTAGCATGTTATGGTAAAATCAGTGATACTGCTGGATTTGCTTTGTGAGCTGGGTTGAATTACGAACTGGAGGTAGTGGTGGTGAGATAGCAGAATTGTTTTCCTTCCAATTTTTCTCATAGTCCTTCCAATTCACGTGACTCTGGAGCTTGAAAGCTGTGTGTGTTACCTACAGCCTGGGCTGAAACAGTGACTCCTGCTCTATTTTAAGTAATTTTGGCATTTATTTGGATTTATTTTACAGGGTGTGTAGTCTTAGATTCACTCCTGACTTGAAGAGTGGGAGTAAATGCCACTGCAAACAGAGCTGAAGAAAGTGTTTGGCCTTTCAGAAGATGTCCTGACGGTGCTTGACAGTGCATGGCAAAGACTTTGGATGGCAGGATCTGCCTGCTGTTCATGATGATTGCTGTGAAATAATCACTAACAGCTGCATGTTAACCTAATGAAGAAATACTAATAACAGACTGCACAATGGCAAGGAGATAAATAACACTGGAAGATCAAAACTGGGAGGAAAAAGCCCAACAGAGTTTGGAGAATATGTAGATGGTTCTTCACAGACAAGTCACTTGTGAAAAGTCTTAGGTGAAAATGCCCTAAAAGTGGAAGTAATCAGAGTAACCCAGGTCTGATGTGCATTTGATAAAATGATGTGGCTGTGCCTTTGACTTTGGCAATTTAGGTTTGCAGGTTTAAGCCCTTTGCATTTTATGAAACCCTAAGCAGCCTTTTGATGCCCATGCCTGCTTTCTTCCTGTGGAGAGCTACAGGAACATTTCTTGTCATGGACAGACATGTGCTATCATTGCCTTCTGCTGAGCCTCTACTGGGGTACATGAACTCTAGCAAATGAAAAAATGTAGAATTTGTGATCAGTGTTTGAAGTCTTCATCAGTCCCAATGTTGAACTCTGTAGGGCAGCTTGTAATTGGATTTTTTTATTATTAGACTCCTTGCTTATTCAGTGTTGTTGCATAAAATACCCAGTGATTTCACCGGTAGAATATGAGGATATGAATCTTATTTATGCTACTGCATTTCCTTCTATGGTAAAAATGCTTTAAAATGCTCCTGTAATAGGTATATAAATATTTTAAAGTGGTTTTAAACTTAAGGGAATATAGTGAAGTGACCTCTGTGTTCTTAAGAATCAGACTCTATTATGTCTGAAGGGGATTTTTCTATTAGCATCTGATAATATGTTCCAATTTATAGGGAATCTGTTTTTCAGTGAGCATTGCAAGCTTAATTCTGTCAGCTGGCTGAACTTTTGGTATAGGGACAAGGTCATCATTCAATGCTTGTAGCCTGAACACGTAATGCTACCACACTTCTGTTGCCGTCTTTGCCCTCCAGGAGACAGATGAAAGACTTTGGCAGAGCCTTTTTGTTTGTTTGTTTGTTTGGTTTTTGTTTGTTCCATTTTAGATCATTTCAGCATTTACTGCCCTGTCTGCTATTGCTTAGATCAAGTGGCATTATGTGATCCAGCTTGTCTTTGTACAGTGGATGAATTTTTGTCACATGTGTGCTGTCTCCCACGTTCTAACGACCTTCAGCAAATAAATGCTTATTGTTTCCTGGTTAAGCACAAGAATTAGACGCTTAGTAGCATATATATTGGCAGTTTCATTTCACACACAGGTTCCTAAGGGCTTCATGCTTAATCAAAGGAGTGATTCTAAAGTACAATATGGCTAACTTGTCTCACAAAAAAGCATTTTTATAACAAAGTAGTAACTTTGTAATCTTTCTTTAGAAAATACAGGTAAGTATCTGTATATAAAAAGGAGGAACATCACCCTTTAAGAATTGCATGCAGCTTTTGAATAAATTTTAAGCTGTTTTACTGCAAATGCTTTGTTTTATTGGCAGCGTGTAGTCATGTTGCTTAAAGGTGATCTAAGGTATATAGAAAGGCACAATATCATTTGTTTGACGAACTGATGAACTTTGGGAAAAACTCCAAGCTTTCAAGCACACAAACATTTGCATTGTGGGTTGGGATTTTTGTTGTTGTTTTTGTGTTTTGCAGGGTTTTTGGGTGTTACAGGACCCTCAGTGGGCGAGACAGACATGCTAAACTTCAGCAGACTTTCTGTTCTTTAGTTTAATTTTGCGTTCTGCCAGTGAACCGTGCTAAAACTCTTTCCACTTCACTGGTGCATGCCGGAAAAGTGTAACTGAGAGCTTATGTAGTTTTGAGCAGACACTGCAGTAAAATTCCCTTCTGACCCTTTTTGCCTTTCAGGCTTTTGCCAATCCTGCCAAGTCACCTAAAAGGCTGGATTAAAAATATCCCGCACAGTCAGAGCTGGTTAATCTGTGCTTGGTTTGTATGTCTGGACAAGCAAAAGGTTCTCATTGGTGGTTGGGTATGCTTTTGACATATGTGCCATTGCCTCTTTTTTAGGGCCTTCTTGTACCATAGATTTGACCACATAGGAATGTGGTTTCATCCCTTCAACACACACAGAACACAAGATTTTTTTCAGGCAGGAGACAGGGCTTTCACATCTCAAGCATTCCAGATCACAGCAGCTGAAGGCTCAGGCTTTCAAGTAAGGAAGGTGAAAGCACAGAAAGAACAAGAACAAAACCAGGGTGAGAGTTGTATTTTCCTGCCCTGGCAACTCAAAACTGTCTGGTTGGTGCCCTGCGAGCCCTAACTGAGCCTGGCTGATGATCAGCAGCAGTGAAGCTGCAGCAGTACAGACATCAACTCACCCTGTGCAAAGTCACCAGGCATCCTGTGGTCTGTGGAACTCCATGCTGCTGTAGTTTCATTGCTACTGCTGCTAGAGAAAAACTCACTCAAGTGTGTCAGCACATGCAGCAGTCATATTGTGCCTGCAGTGTAGACATGAGCTTGGAGAGCAGTGGAAAGATGCCATCTCCACTGGTGTAAGGGAAACACCAAGCATGACTCCCATGACTTGGGGGGTGAAATTTTTACAAGGACATGTAGTGATAGAACAAGGGGTAGTGCTTTGAACTGAAAGAGGATGGGTTATTAGATATTCAGAAGAAATTATTTACTGTGAGAGTGATGAGGTACTGGAACAGGTTACCCAGAGAAATGTGTGGATGCCCCATCCCTTGAAGTGTTCAAGGGCCAGACTGGATGGGGCTCTGAGCAACCTGATGTAGTGGAAGGTGTGCCTGCCCATGGCAGGGGGGTTGGAACTAGGCGGTCTTTAAGGTCCTTTCTATGTTTTTATGACTCCAGAATATGTTACAACATCTCACCTTCAAAATAGGGACAAAACTTAAACAAGGTAGATCAAAGGTAGGAATATCCCTGTAGGCTTTCTTGGTTGTTCTTATTCAGGGTGGTGATTCCATATGATGATATTGTGTATGAGTTTATGACTGAATGGGCTAAACTCGGGCTTGGCTTTCACTTGTTAAGCTATGCTGAAACCTGAAATAGTTATAAGAACAGAAGCAGTACTGCTGCAGTTGTTTAGTTATAAAGGTGGTTTACACCAGTGTAGTTTCTTCCTTTAAGAAGAGTGGAATAAGCTATCCTAAAATAAAGCATGATACAGATAAAACTTTCTACAACAGGCAACCTAGAGAATCCTTGAATACTTGGGAAAACATTTTATGAATTAGTCAAGGATTTAGACCAATGGTTTCCCAATTCTCTGGATGGCTACTAAACTAAGATAGTACTTCTCCTCTAAAATATTTATCTTACTTTAAATTGCAGATTTACATTCAAATAGCAAAAGTAGTGATGTGTTTTGTCAGTCACTTCTATCTCTTTGGTACACAGAGTACTTGTATCCAGAACAAGTGAAGATGCATGTGACCGTATATTAGATTTGCACATGGAAAACATACATAAACATATTGTCATTTTACATATTATAATACCATAGGCCATATTTGGCACATGAGCAAGACTGTACTGTGCTAGGCACTGTATCAACACTGAGCACAAAGCTGATTCTGTCTGATGAGCTTTCTGTCTTTACAGAAATCAATATAGATGGTGCGTAGGGGAGTGCAGAGAAGGCAAGGGCATAATATTTTTCTGAAGCCAGATGTCAGTTCTGACACAGAAAAGTTGACACAGAAAATAAAATGCAGGAGAGAAGCACTAGCAATAGGAAAGGCAGGATGAAGGAAAGCATGAAAATATTTGTTGGAAAATCAAATATTTGGGTGGTAGCAGAAGGCTTCACAGAGTGATCAGAAGCAGGAATCAATGGCTCAGTAGTGAGGAATGATAGAAAAGGTGAGGGTAAGAGATGGAAAGACTTGAAACCAAACACAAGTTTGATGCAAGAATGCATCTCTGAGAGACAGATGATGATAGTGACAGATTTGGGCTGTGATATATGCCAAAGCCATTTGGATGAAAGAGAACAAGCTTCTCCTTATCAGGACCGGAGGAAGTGATTTTGGAGTTGCTGAGATGTTTGGTACTGGATGCCTGAGAAAGGAAGAACTGTACAAACACTGGGTAAAAAATACATTCAAGATGTGCTGTCTACCCCTCTGTGTTAACATAGGCAAAAATAAGATGTGAATTTAACGTGAGTTTTCTGTTAGTAACTACATTGCTTGCAGGTAGCTCTGTTTGAGAACAACAGACCCATTTTTCTATTTAGCTTAACCCTTTTCAAGTGAAACTGCAGAGAGGCATGTTTTTGGTCTGGAACAAAAGTGTCCTCCTGCAGAACTGAGGAAGTCATGAGAGGTTATTCGGATAAGCTCTGTCTCAGCAAGAGCTTGAGCGTAATCCAGATCTGCAGACATAAATGCAGTGCATATCCAAGCTGACAGCTAATGGTACAGGGATGAGTTGTGTTGTCCTCAGGCAAGAGGAGGCAAAACAAGCATTCCCTTTTACTGTGTTGTACTTGAGCTAAAGGCTAGGTATTGTGGATGTGCTGTCCAAAAGACAGACCAAGCATTTACTGAGTGCTGAACAGGAGTAGCCTGGAAATAGTCGTACATTAGTGTGTTACCAGTTTGAATACAGTTGAAACTGCAGATAAAATTTTCCAGAGATAAGATGCAGAGATAGAAAAGAAAATCCAGTCAGAGTATAGCATGTAACAGGACCACAGAACACAGGAGAGAGTGTTGAGGAGAGCATGAGTAAAGCAGGAGAAATAAGGTTTGGAGAGAGTCATAAAATTGTGGCTTTTACATATCCTGAGAGACAGCAGGAGCAATTGTATTGGTACTGTTGTAGTATTGTAAGGTCACATTAGTGATGGTGAATGCTATATGGTTAATACTGCTATAATGTTTGTGTGATAAGGAATATCAGCAATCAGTGGTTACATTAGCACTCTAATCTTGGCACACAATTGAATTAACATCGTGTGTGAGAGTAATGAGACAAGAACCTTACGTAGTGATTGATTTGCCTGCACTACTGCTCAGTTAGGGAAAAGTAGAGGGGTTTTTTCCTGCTTCTGTGAAAGATTTCAGCTGTAATCAATGGGAATTTCTGCCCTCAAGAACCAAGCAATGTAGCACTCTTTTGTTACACTGTGATTGCATTAAATGTTAAACTTTCCAAGAAATGAATAATCTGTTAGTCAAATATAAACTATAATCAGGGCATGAATTCACTATGTTGTTTGTCTGTTTCATTCAAAGCAGGTGTAAAGCTGCTGCCAGTTTGGTGGGATAGCAGTTTGTACTCTGCTTGATCCCTGTGCTGGTATGCACAGCAGTGCAGTGTATGGTGTAGTCCCAAGTTGTTTCAGATATGGTTGAGTTCCAGAAACAAGGCTGGAGCAGAAACAGAGGATCGTGCACGAGGATGTTTTGCACAAGGAGATTCTCATCTTAGATGAACCTGTGTTTTCTACTAGGTTTTGCCTTGGCTTTGCAAGAGTGATCAAGATCTGTTGATCGCTCCATTCCCAGTGAGGAGTGCTAGTGGCCAGGTTGCCTTACTGCTGTTTCTAATGGGTTTGGTGTAATTGAGTGCAGTCACTGGCACTTGGAAGGCATGGCAATTTCATTCTTATTTTGCTTCCTATTTTTAAGAACCTTTGCCCTATTATTCCTCAGTCTGCTACGTCAGGTGGGTTGTAGTCATAGGGCTTCTGGCTATGTTCTCCCAGAGAGTTGTGTTCTAGTTCGGTTTTAAAGGTAAAAAGAAAGACATTCAACCACTTCCCTTTCTCTTTAATGGAGAAGTGTTCTCTTTTCTGAGCAGAAAGGTTTGTGGTCGTTTCAGAAAACAGTCAGACTGAGTTCACAAGACTTGCTTCTGGGAGCTTTTTCAGCAGCTGGATCTCCTGTGCCTTTGTAAATCTTACATAAAATATTGCTAATCAACTGCTTATCACAGAAATTCCCGAGCTGTCAAGAAGCAGAAGCAATTTGCTTTGGGAAAGCAGTTATTGATCCGGAAAAGCAGAATTGCAACAAGCAGTAATTAGTGAAATCAAATTTTACTCTACGTTAACTGCCCTTGGATATTTATTACACTGCAGTTGTTAGTTATTTCCCACATAATTCTGTCACTGGTCTCCCATTAATAAAGCAGTTTTAAATGCATTGGTAACAAACTGGTCAAGTCATTAAATTTCAGTATCCATTCCTCAGTCTTGCTTTGCAGAGCCATGGTAACTTCCTGTTGGTTTGTTTTGCCAAAGCTTTTGCAAAACTTTGGCAGTGGTTCCCGCAGACTGTGGCAGTGGCACTATTTTACATCCCGAGATTTTCTGAGTCATGTTAAGATTCAGGAAACAACCATATAAATAGAGCTCTCCAAATAGTACCTTTACATCATCATCATGTGTTTCCAGTCGGAGGATAAATGCTTCCTCATTCCAGTGGTGACACCACTTTTCCAGACCCTCTCTAAAACTAAATATAGTCATAGAAAGTGTCTCTCGACTTACCAACTTAAGTGGTTGAATCATTTAAGACCCTGGAGAATCAGAGAGGATGTGCTGTGTCATACATCACTGACAGTAATATAGGGTGCCTTCAGTGTCATTAGGAAAAAAGGGAGGTGTGGTCTTAAAGCCAAAATCTAAGTCTGGAGGTCAGTGGTTCATTATGCACAGACTGGCTTTGCACAGTGATTGTTTGCCCATCAGGTGATCCTTAGACTTACTGAATGCTGCCCATCAATGGGACATCTGGGTACCTGACACCTGGAGGAAGTTGCAGATCCCCATGCAGCTTCTTGGTGTTTCTGGCAAAGCTAAGGTTACAAGCTAAGCTCCGCTGGCAGTAGCATTCCCTTTGAATGGACTAGTGAGGAAGAAGAGGCATCCTTTGGGCCTGATTTTGAGGATTGCTGAGCCTGTGCAGTCATGTCATCCCTCAAAACTCCTGAAGCAACTGTGCTACAGGCTTCTGTGGTCAGCTCCCAAGATCAGGATCGTCAAAAGTGGTGGCCAATCCTGAAAGTGTTGACTTCAAATGTTCTCTTTCACTTAAAAGAAGACACTGGGTAAATGGTATTACAGACAGAATAAAATAAAATAAAATCTGGTCAAGAATTTAGGCCCTATGCAAAAGTCAGTAGCTGTAATTAGGTCAGATGAACTAATGACGGGTCATGTCAGTGAGCAAATCTCCTAACACCTAAACTCTTCCAGGGCTAGAACTGCTCATTGCCCTGCCTTATATCTTCTCTTACTGACTGTGGTGGAGTCCTGCTAGCTGTTATTGTAGTGCAATTCAACTTCAGAGGGCAAACAGTAATTGCATAGACATCACCTCAAACTGAAGGGATGATTCCCTTCCAATTTTCGGATGTAGAAGTACAGAAAGAACAGGATTGTTAGGGCCTGCCATTTGCCAGATGGCCAAGAGAGCTGATAATCTGGAGAGATCACAGCTCTGCAAGACTGACAGCGCTGCCACCTTGCTCCACACTGGACTTCTAATTAAGAAAGACTGTGAGGACAGTTATTTCTCTCTTAAAAGGAGAGGGTTAAAATAGACTTCCACTTCTGGCACAAAATCATCAGGCTAAACTAATCAGCATGCTTGTTTTTGTGTTGATATCCGGAATGCTTTTCTGCTCTGCTGCCTTTTCACAAAAACACTGGTGTTTGAGGCACTAGGAGAAAAAAAGGCATGCCAGGTGAGCAAAGAGCATGTTTCTTTGTCATATGCTTTCCAAATAGGAATGCCAAGATCTCTCTTTATATCTGGCTTTCCATATATTTCTAAATGGTACTTAAGTGCAATATTTTTGGCTGGTATTTTGAGAGAACTAAATCCTTCTTTGAAAAAGGAAGAAGTCCTATGAAGCTTCAGGAGGAAAACTTGGGAGAAAAGTACAGCTCTAAATCCACCTGTAAGCCTCAGAAGGAGCACCTTTTCACTCTAGCATGGCTTGCAGTCCTTAGAGACAGTGGATTCCAAATGAAGGCGGAGGCCTCAGATGTGTCTGGGAGGAGTGGTTATCTGTGAGCCTAGCTGACATTTGGGATAGTGAGCTGGGCAGAGTGTGATATAACACCAAATGCAAGTCTTCTAATCAGAAGAACTGGAGAAACCCACAGCCCTAAGGCTTTTTTTTATATCAGAGGGTTGTATTCTTCTAATCATATGGTCAGATAATCTGAATGTACAGAAATGAAAGGTTGCTTGTGAAGTTTTGCACCTTGGCTTGCAAGGACAAATATTTGTGGAACAGACAACTTGCAGGTGCTGCTTAAGTCTTCAGAATCATGGAATCGTTTAGTTTGGAAAAGATGTTTTGAGATCGTTGAGCCCAATCATTAACTGAGCCCTGCCAATTCCACCACTAAACTGTGTCCCTAAGTGCCACATCTATAAGTCTTAAAAATCTCCAAGGATAGTGACTCAGCTATATCCATGGACAGCCTGTCCCAGTGCTTCTAACCCTTTTGGTGAAGAAATTTTATCCTAATTTCCAGTCTAAACCTACCCTGGGGCAACTTGAGGCCATTTCCTCGTGTCCCTTCTTGCCAGAACCAAATGTATCCTGCAGTTACAATGTGTGCTTTGGTGATTTGCACCCAGTTTGAATCCCTGTTATAATTCATTTGTATCTGGCAAATACATATTAGATAAAGCATATATTCTGATTTATCATGGCATTTCTGATCTCTGATTATTTTTTTTTCCACACATAGTGGGAGCTCAATCACCAATTCCCTAAATGTTGGCTTTTCAGTGCTGAAAGGTGCCTCTTTGTCAAGCATCACAAAGAAGTGCTGCCCATGCTAGCTGAGCCAAGGGAGTTGTATTCTTGCTGTTATTATGAGGAAGTTTGTAGGCGGTAATTTTCCAAACCAGAATTTGGTACTGTAAAGCTAATATTTTTTTTCCCCTGGAACAGAAAAGACTAGCTGTTACTGGGCACAGATTTGATTTCTGTGAGACCCAGCAGGAAACAAGTTGGGAAAAAGCAAATGGCAATGTCTGCCTGTAGTTGGCTCCTGCTTACAGAAGCCACACCAGTATTTGTGTGTTATCTTGGTATTGCAGGGAGAGTGTCCTGCTCCCCAGCCTTCAGGTTCCTCTCCCTCTATCAGTAACCAGTCTTTGTGCTGCATGAAGAGATCTGCTGTGTGTGAGCATTAGCTTAACACTTCAGGCCCAGAGAGGCTGGGAAAGCTTCTTGTGAATTGCCAAGAAATACTCTGCTGTAAGAACAACAGAGGGAAATTAATGTTAGCATAAGTTCAGCATTGATGTGTTCAGCTCAGTCTCACAGGGAAGAAATGTTTATTGTTTCCTTGCCAGTGCCCTTCCCCTCTGACCCAGAGAACACCATAGCAGAAGGCTGCTCTGTGCTGATGTCTGATCTGTGTCCAGAAGGGATTCGAGGAGGATGGCATTAATTTCTTCTATCTCATTAAGATAAATCTGGCTGTGCTTACAGCTTTTGCATTTCAGCACGTGGCATTCCCCCGGTAGGTACCTTCTCTGTTTTCAAGACACCCCTCGTAAAAGGAGACAGCATCTGGCATGAGCTCAGGGAACACGAATATTTAAGATTCTCATAGTTAGCCCTGTTTCTTTTGGTGTTTCTTTGTTCTTTGGAAGCTTTTGTAGGATACAGGGACTGGCAGGATGTGGAAGCATATGATGCAGTCAGCCCTGGATTTTGCTATCTTTTGTAAAGTGTTTTAGACTTGAGTGACATTAATTCTCTTGTCTCCCCTGGCTCTAAGGAGCAGGGAGTTTTGCCACAGACCAGACCAGATTCAGGTCTATGATCTAAACAAGTTTGGTACTTATTTCCCTGTAGCATCCAGGGGCACCTTTAAACGCCAAAACAAGGGTTATTTGAAGGGTATAAATATGTATGTACGCACATGTACCTTCCTCTGAGAGTTAATGACCATATTGGGCACAGAGATGGGCCAGGAGGAGATTGTGAGTTAAACAAAATTGCTTAAATTTTAACACAGAAACACCTATCCTGATGCTGGAAGAAGGAAATATCAGGAAACTTCCCAGCCATTTTTGTGGCAGAGTTTTATCATCGGAGCATTTTTGGGGCAGCACATTTGAGAGAGTCTATGGAGTGGAGCACTATTAAACTGCTCACCACCTCATATCCATGCAGACAATACGTGCTAAATCATCAGGAAATATCTTCTGCCTGTCTTTCCAACTGGAGCAGCGTCAGCATGAGCCCTGCATGCTTCGAGCAAGAGACTGCTGCGAGCAAACCACAGAAGAAAACAGCTAGAGAGCCCCTTTCTCCTTGCAGTTTTTGGAGAAAATCTTTTGTTTAGACAAAGGGAACAGCCAGTAGTGCCTGGAAGGATTAAGGCTTCCTGCTGAGATGTAAATCACTTTTGATTCTGTCTGGAAGATACATTCTGGGAACAGAAATAAATGACTGAAGGAGCTGTGGGATAGGAAGAGTAATTGATGACAACCTTTACAAGGTGTAGGAGAGTAGTAGCTCTGAAGGGAAGAAGTTTCTTGTCCTGTTTACGAAGGGGCGTGATCTGCTTGCACTTAACTCAAGTTGGCAAAACCAAGTTAAGAGCCTTGCCCTTGGCTGGTATTTTTGGGTTACCTACTATTATACGTACACTGTGTTAGCACACAGGAGTCCAGTGTGAAGTCAGTGTACCCTGTAAATATGGAACAAGAAAGTAGCTCCCTTGTCAGACAGCTCACAGCCTTATTTGTCATTTTTCTGTGTTGTTTTTAAGATGACTTGCTTGCCAGTGGTGTTGCATGAAAACCCTGTGCAAACGTTTGGGAGACTTGCATGCAGAAACAGCAAATGGGAGGAGCAAAGAGGGGGGAAGATTTCCTAGCTTTTCTTGCTTTCTTTTCCCCCCTATCCCAAGCAGAGCACAGAAGGTTTCAGCTGTCAGTGATGATGACAGTAGTGAGTCACCGCTTCTTCAGACAGATGTGGAAACTTTCCATATGATGGAATCTCTAAAAGCAGCTGTCCTACCAGGGGTCCTCTGGTGGAGGAAGCTGCCAGTTGGGGCAGGATGTATTTGGTAAGCATGAACATGTGTGGTGCTGGTTCCCTGGATGGGCTGGGCTGATGCTGCGTGGCTGGTGGGTGCCTCCCTAATCCTTAATGTAGTCAGTGCAGGCAGTAACATCAGTAAAGTCAGAGTAGCGTGGGCTTATTCCACTCAGCAGGTAGTTGATACATATCCAGGTTCCTAAGGAGCCTTGTGCCCTTGCTGCTCCCTGGGATGGAGTCTGCTGTAACTTCTTCAGCTGACGATTCCAAAGCCTGCGTGGCAGTGGCCCTGTGGAGTCCAATTACCCTTCTGCTGTGTAGGCAAGAGGATGGGACCTGCACAGGAGAGTGCAGGGGTGGTAGTGATGGTAGGAAGAGGCTGTAGCAGCAGGAATGGGGGAGGGAGTGGAAAGCCTCTTTGTTGTTCTGCCTCTCTAGGTAGGGTGAAACTAACTTTAGAATAACTGTGTTTGGTGCAGGGACCTCCCATGGATATATTTTGGAAACCCTGATGTTTTTCTGCCTAGAGCAGAGTAAAAAAGGCTTTGAAATGTAAACATATGCCTTGTCCCCTATTTTCACTTTATTCTCTTTTAATAGTTGGCTAATTTTTTTATTGACAATATGAAGCTAGAGTAGGCCTTGACTCCTTAGTGTACATCAGGAGTAATCCCAAGGAAGTCACTGGCATTTTCCTGGTGTCCAGGGATTCTAAGGGGCCAATTACAAAAGGTATTTGTATCTTAAATTGCTCTTGAAGGGAACAGCCTAATTCTTGTCACCTTTTGCCAGTGTGATACCAGGGAAGGTGCAGTTAGGTGACCGAGGAGACAGTAAAGGAAAGGGACTTGACCTTGGATTGGTACTGTGAGTGCCAGACTTCTTGAAACATCAGTACTTTACAAAAAAAACTTACTGTCTTTACAAGTGGAATTGAGCTGCCTGAGGGATGTTTTAGCTATGTAGCAAGTTACAAACTTTCCTAACTTCAGGGCAGGACTCTGTCCTGGTTTTAGGAATGTTCCCACACAACAGCTGCCGGCTCCACTTTAAATAACCTTGTCTATTCCCTAAAATGAGATGTTTCGTTATTAATTTTTATCATAACCCATGACAAAAAGCTGCAAGCCAGTAAACCACAGAGGTTCAAGATGCCTCAGACTAAGATGAATCAGAGTTTTCAAGTTTCATAGATCATGCTCTTTTCAATGACTCAGAAGTCTGTCTCATCCTTTCCTGAGGCTCAGGGTCTGGCTGGATTTGGCAGTAAAGTTTGTCATTGTGATCAGTGTTTCACATGAACGTTCATGTGACCAAATGACACGTGGAGCTGAAGTTTCAAGATAAAAACCTAAAAGTAAGACTCAAAGTAGTTTCCCCCTCCCCCCTAATTTCAACTTGGCTTGGTCTTTTGCAGTCAACTGGAGTCTTGTTGACCTATTTCTGTGCCCCTAACAGTGTGCTAAAAGATTAGATGCAGGTGAAAGATAGTTAGAATAAGACAAGAGCCAACTAAATTCTTCCTGCCACTGGTTTCAGTCATCACTAGATAACCACTAAACATAAAGTAGTTCCTTTAAAGGACGGAAGATGCTGGGTTCATACAGTGCATGTACAAAGGCTTTGCGTGACAGATAATCGTTACAAGAGAAAAGCAACAGTGATGTGGAGCCAGCAAGGGAGCTACCCCTCCCCATCCTCTGACATCTGTTGAAGTCCCATCTCAGTGCCCTTCTGCTCTTTTTGTTCGGAGCATGTGAGCTCCAGGCCTGGCAGGCATGTTTGTAATTAATTTTTCCAGCGTCATCCTGATGCTGCTTGCTATGCCATGGAGAACACGTGTTCCCGTGAAGCTGGGCTGTCATGTGGGCTGCTCAGGGCTAGCGCTGAACTTTCACCAGGATACTGCATTATAAGCTGGTCTGTGTGCAGAGTAATGAAACCAAGCCTTGCTAAAGAAATGGGCAAGCTGGGATTCTTAGGGTAAAAGCAGGTTTGAGGAGGGAAGGGCGTTGGCCTGCCAGGTTGATCCATGAAGGGAGTTATCAGGGTTCTTAATGTGGTGAAAAGTGAAATAACTACAAATATATGATTCTATAAAATAGTGCTTATGTGCCAGGGAAGTAATTCCCCTGGGAGAGGATAAAGGAGGAAAATGTTTACAGCCTTGCTCTTCAGTAGGCTTCATGAATTTTGGCTGCTGCCTCTTTTGAATGCCCATTCATTACCAGAGCCTGTTAGAGCACTCAGAGCTGCAAGTGAGGAATTGGACACTGTGGAAATTAATCCCAAGTTAAATCCCTGAAACTAGCAGTCACTTAGCAATCAGACATAAAAGGATGAGAGAACTACCCACTGGGTCACACCAATGTTCGTATCTGCCCGTGTCTGCAGTCTGCTCCCTTGCAGATTCCTGCATCCACCATTCTTGTATTGGGGATGTTAGAAGTAGCATCTTTGCTTGTTCCCTGTAATGTTTGTGTATGGACCTATTGTCCCTGGATTTGTCTAATCCCTTTCTGAACCTGCTGATACTGTCTGCCTGTGGCAGATGTTCCAGGTCATCACTGTGGCAACAAATTCTAGAAACTCACTACTGTCTCACTAGAAATGTATCTTCTTTTATTAATTTTAAATTATTTCGTGCTAGTTTCAGTGAATGCCTCCCACTGAATTTAGTTTAAAACAGTTCTATAAATACCTTGTCCACAAACTTCATAATTTTGTAAACCTTGATCATATTTCCCATCTGACTTTTTAAGCTGAAGACTCATGGACTTTCCAGTCTCTCTTAGTAAAGCAGCTCCTCTGTCCCATTAAAGGTGGCAGTTGCCTGTGTAGGTACCTTTTCTACGTCCACTTTGTCCTTTAAATGCAGAAACCAGAAATGCCCCTAGTGCTTGGGATGCCTTTGTGGGCATTGAACTTGGAAGATGGAACCACAGACCTGCAGCATTCACTCCACACAAGAACTATTACAGATGCCAGTTTGAAAATCCACTGCGCACAGAGATGGGAAATATGTTTATAAAACACCGTTACAAACTGCTGTTGTTATTTTGTATTTGATGTTAAGTACTGTAAATATTCATGGCACTTCTCAGGAAAACAGAGGTAGGGTGGGTCGGAATAACACGGCGCTACGTCATGCTTTGTGAACAGAATGGTTTACCACATGCTCCCAGCCCTGCACGCACTTCCAGCTGTAGTGTTGCCAAGAACAATCACATGAATTTGCAGGAACTGTTCATGGCAGCAGGCAGCACTGTGGCCTCTGAACTCAGGGTGCCTAGGTGTGTACGTACATCCATACGTGCATATATAGGCAAGGGCCTTTCTTACACCTTGTTTTATTTTTCCAGTGTAAATGTCAGTGCCTTAAAAACGCAGAGTGAAAGTTGGCTGAATTGTATAGAATGACTACAGGAATTTCCCCTTTGTTTACACAACTGATAGCTGAGTGAGGTAACATTTTACACAGTCTAAAGTTAGTAATGGATCTGAAGGTCCCTAAAAATCCTTACCCATATGGTCAAGCTTAAATGTGGTGATCTGTTTTGTAGTGAGAAATTTTTTTGCCAAGCTTTGTTGTGTGGTTGTTGCCTGCAGATGGAGGGCTAACCCTGAGGAGTTCTTACTATGTAGTAAGAACTAGTGCGTTTTTTGGCATTGCCCACTGCAGCAGTGAAGGAATATCCCATGTTCGTGCTGTGTTATCAGCTTCAAGTGATTTTTAACCACTTTATACTCTAAATGTTGTGTTCATGCTTTCAAGTTGTTTCTTGGTTTTGGTAGATGGTTTCTTGAAAGCCTTAGAGACCACTGCTCTTTAGCTGAGAAGTTTTACCTTATTGATCCATTCTCCAAGGATATCCATGGGTATATTAGGTTTGATTTACTAATGGGCAGGGAGAAAATTGAAAGAAGCATGTTGGCTTCTTGGCTTTTACAGTCCTTTGTTGGCTTTCACAGTCCTTTGTGTATAAGGTGAAGTGACAATATACATAAATTTGAATTTCATTTTCTATGATGGTAACAGGAAAACTAATTTACAGTCAACATTTTGTCCACTAAGCTTTGTCTTATGAATCTGATTTCCAGTGTTTTAAAAAAAACCCTGAAACATTTTCTAGTATAAATATGGTTTACTTTGGCATCCCTTTCCTTCATTTTTCTGCCTTTTCCAACTTCATTATGGATGATAATCCATCCGAAAAGCTAGAATGGCTTTATGGTACAGCTGTACTCCACATATAAGCAGTTTGGCTGCCTTCCCAAAATGGCACATTTCAACCATGACTGCCATAAAAGCTGCTAGCAAGGATTCTAACCATACTGATGTGTTTCAATCAGCTTCATTATATTTTTAAGTCAGGTCACATTCAAGAATATTCTTGGCCCCTGGCTACGCAGTACAGTAACACTTTGAAATTTCATCTCTTGGGACATCAGCTGTCATTTTCGAGTCATTGAGAAATGTGTTTGATGATACCTCCCCAGTCCTTGGTGAAACATTTGCTCCTGGGACCATCTGCCCCTTTAATAGAGTTGTCATTTCAGCATCGCTTCAATTTCTGCAGCAGCTGCCCATTGATAATAAGTCAGATGTGGGGATGTCACAGAGGAGAACAGCAGACCCTGACTGCAATGCTGTTGTTGCCTTCAGCTCACTCTGTGAGAACATCATTTCCCCAATTAATGAAATGCCCATTGCATGTTCTGCCTGATCCATCCTTCAGATTTCTTCTTGATCTGTCTCTAGGCAGGGAGACAAGTCATGCGGTAGCTCAGACCAGATGCCTTTTTCATGGTCTCCACTTACAGTGAGCATCTTTCTGTGCCTGCTGAGTTGTGTTTTTAACTTGGCTCAGCTAACTCAAATTAAAACATTGGCAAAGATACGGGAATTTGCTGTTTCACATGGATTAGCGTTTTTAAATTCTTTTTTTAGGCTCGAGCTTGAACTGATAATCTCTGTTTATTCTTAGATTTGCCAGACATCTGCTTTCCAGCTGTCCAAATGAGCAGCCTACAGAACCCCTGCAAATCTGATCTGTCCAGTTAGAAGCACCCCAGCACTGCTGAGCCCTGGAGTGACTCCCACAGGGCACGAGGGACTGGCACTAATGCTGTGTGCTTTGGGACACAGGCATCTTGTTCAGCCTGAGTGAGAAACCTGTGCTTTTAAAAACAGGCCCAGTGTGAGTGACTTCCAACTGTGTTTCTCTTACAAGTGTCCTCTGTTAGCAGGGACAAATGTGCCAGATTAGGTATTATGAAATAATGCTGTCCCATTACTCTGAGACCTGGGAGATGCAAATTAACTCCTCTGTTTTGCTACTGATTTTCTGCCTCCCTTTTTAGTGGAGGCTTGTCTTAATCGATTACCTTTAGACAGTCTCTGTTTAGACATCAGGTCTAAAAGTTGCTTATCTAATCTTGGCTGGTTACCAGGATTCTCTGTAAGTGGTGGAAAGACAGGCAGTGTCCTAAAATGTGAGCCTAACTTAGTTAAGGTAAATAGCTCGTGGTGATATGTTTTTATGTCTGTTGGGAAGTCCCAGATTATTTTTTTAGACTAGAAGCTTAACTTTGTGATGATATAAGGGAGCAGAAATGAATCCAGGGATTGTAGTCTCTCTGTGCCTCTTTTCACAGGCTGTAGAAGTCATTAATGATTATCTGGTGTTTCACAGGATGTTGTGGTTGGTAAAGATAAAAGTGCACAGAGATTTTATAAGTAGCTAGGTTACGCAAAAGGGAAACATGCCCCCGTGTAGGCAGAGGTGACCTAAATGAAGTGACAGTGGCTTCTTTTGAATGAGAAATTTAAAAAAAAAAAATAAAAAAAAAAGAGAACTTTTATCCTCTTCCTGAATAGCTAGCTTTATGAAATTTATAAAGCCAAAAGCATAATCAGCTTTTGTGGCTATCTTGGTTCCATTTTCTGCTCCTCTACACTTGAAGTCTTTCCTAGATATACATATTTCTGTACATACACTGTTTGTTCACAAGTCCTCTGCCTTCACTCAGGTGTTTGGAGTGAATAGATTCCTTCTTTTTTTTTTTTT
>VXBQ01009688.1:414808-442313 GCA_013400175.1 Phainopepla nitens
TTTTTTTTTTTCTTCTGTTCTTTCCCTTCTCTGATGTGAGTGCTGGTTTTGGGGACTAAGAGGCTAAATTTCAACAGCAGAGTCTCTTGATTCTCTGATGGGTGATTTAGTTGCAGACAGACTCCAGATACCACTTGCTTTGATTTCTCTTTTTCTTTCTGTTCTTCTGTACAGGCACGTGAAAGGCTCTGAGGAGCTCTGTATGTTGTTGGGTTGCTTTGCCCAGGACTTCTGTCTGCTCTTCGGGCCTTTGGCTCATCTTCCAGGCAGAAAAAGATTAGCAATTGCTTTTACAAGCAATTTTGGACAAGTCATTGTGTATCAATAGAATGGACTGCTGGCCAGAAGTGCCACATTCTTCCGACCCTTTTGGGATTGTAATAACCCTTCTGTGAGAGAATCTCACGCCCTGGTCTTCTGGCGCTTGTGAAAAAGACACTGTTGTCTGCCTTTCTTGTGGGAGCACAGTCAAGTTCGCTGTGCCCAGCTGTCAGGGGAGTCTCCCTGGCTGGAGCTGGCCTCATGAGCAGAGGGTGAGTTGCCCCGTGGCACACTGAGCCTTTGGTGCATTCTGCTCAATGGTGGGAGTCTGTGAAGCTCTCAGGCTTTGTGTTTGGTCTCTCTCAGCCCAGCAGAGGAGCAGTGAAGATACCCCACCAGCTGGTTTAGCTCAGTGCCGTGACCACTGAAAGGAGTACAAAGGCGTTACAGCATTGCCTCATGGGTTTTGGCTTTTTTGTTACATGCCACCTGGAAAGGCTTCAAGGAAGTTTCAGTGCATGATGCCTCACATGCCAGGTAAGACCTGCTTAGTCATAATGAGTTGGTTTTTCCTTCTAGATCAGATTCATGTTGGTTTAGCAGAAACTGACCCACTAGAGCCAGATGCTGTATTCATTAACACCTCTGAGGCACTGTTTGGAAACTAATTCACCAGTCTGGAGAAAAGCAGTCTGTTTTCTTTTAGTGTGAGAGACAGTGTGTAAATGATAAATGGGTTTTTGCTCACATTATCCATTTCCATCACAAAAATTATTTTGTTAAAAATTTCCTGGTGGGCTATAGAAGCCACTAAGGACTTCAGAAGACACACAATGGCTTGTGTATTTGCACAGCTCTAACCCCAGCAAGGCATGATTCATGGCTAATAGGAACTGCTGGAAACATTTTCCCACTCCTTTGTACCTGCACTTATTGAGGAAACTGGGGAATGGAGTAAAGATTCAAATGCTTTTCTCTAGAAGCCTGCTAGGCTGGCTTTCACTTGTGATACTAATACATCACTTCCCACCAGGCAGTTTGCACACTGTGCTGTCCTTGATCCCCTCAGCAGTCCTGCCTTCCTCAGCATGAGCAGGACATGTGGCACTCCTCTTGTACGCTGAGGCACGCTCCTGGTGGCACGTCCCCACCATGTGCTGTGTGATGGAAAGAGCCTTTTCCCTTGCAGGTGCACGTTGTGCTGGTGTTGCCTTTAGGGAGGCTGGCAGATGTGGCGGCACTTGCACAGCTGGGGTTGTTTTGAAGCTGTGTGCCGGGCATGTGAGACCTTTTTGGGTGTCTGACTGTCAGGTGTTTTGCGCTTCATCTTCCTCTAGGGAGCTGCCCCTTGCAGAACAAAACCCTGTGGCACGCTGGGTGAGTTGGCAGTCTGGTGTGAGTTGAAGAAAGCCCGATGTTTTTTAACTCACTCCCCTTTGCATCTCATTCAGACCCACACAGGAATGAACATTAAGGGACACTTTGAGCCCTTTTTGTCATTGAAGTTGTAGATGATGACCTGCTCTGATCTGACAGTGTACCTGTACCTCCACTGTGTTTACCCATTTCACTCCATTTCGTTACAGCAGTGCTGAGTCTTTATCTGGGGCATGGAGCTGGTGAATGTGGACTCTGAGCCCTGAGCTGTGCTCCCGTTTCTCTGACTGAATGCTCACAGATCTCACATTTTGGCATCTGTCCACAGATAGAAACCCGGTCTAGCCTGCTGTGACCCTTTAATTGCATAAATCAGCCATAGTGTTTGGCTTCTGATCATCACTTTTTGTGTTACTGTCTATTGCATTCGTAATACAGTGGTGTGTAAGGAGGCAAGAGTTTTGGAAAGAGGATTTAGGTCAAGCTGAAAAAAATTGCTGTTAAATAACATTGATTTTGTTTTATATAACTGGGACTCCTTTTGAAGTTTTTCTTTAAATATGTCGTGACGCTTTTTCTTCTTTAGTTCAAGGGTCAGTGTCTCGTGTTGGCTGATGGTGTGGGTTCCTTTTCCAGCATACAGAGGTTGACAGTTGTTTCTTTTCCTCTTACCAGGGTTGGCTTTCCACTGTGTCTGTAAGCAGGCCTTGACTATCATATCCAGATGATGGTGGAGCTCCCTGCAGCTAGACACTGCTCACTGACTTCCTCTAACAAGCTTTGCTGGCTGGGATATTCTTAAGCCCTTCTTGCATTAGTCAGGATGGGTCAGGGAAAGGCCATGTGTTAGCACAGTTTTTGGTTTCCTGCTTATGTATATGCTCACTCATTGCTCAGCTTCTCTGCAATCTGAATCTAAATCCCTTCCTGGCCAGAACAACTGCATTTTCTAGAAAGGAGTGTCTTGGGGAAAAAAATTACGGAGAATTGAACCTCTGAAGCTTTCTCCTGCTAAAACTAGTTTGCAGGTTATTCACCAGCTGTTAGGAAATGGGAGCTTTATCCCCCCTCCTGTGCTATTCTGTTAGTTTCTTTAGTCTCTGATTCATGTTTTCACTGGCTAAACCTTAGGGATTTGAATGAATGAAACTTCATTAAAATATCTGCTATAGAACTCAATAATAGAAATATTTTATCCCAAATATTCTCAATAGGATTGGCAAAAAACCCAAAACAACAAAAATCAACAAAACACCACAAAACAAACAAACCTTCCCCCCCCAAAAAAAAAAACAAACCAAACTCCAAAATCTTCTAGGATCTATGCTTTCAAGATGTTACATCCTGTCTCCAGTGTCAGTCACAGAAATGGAATACAGCTTTTGCAGTGTAGACACCAGCCTCACTGGTTTTAAGGGTCCAGCCTGAAAAATGGCCCACTGTAATGATTCATTATGAGATTTGGGTTTCATGTAGTTAAAACTTGCCTAGAAACCCAGCATGATATCAGTGATAATTTAATTGCATGCTAAGAGCTTGTATGCATTGACAGGATCTGGCTTCCAAGACAAACCAGTGTTTGAAGCATGTTCTCAAGGTGGGCCAGGCACACCTGGGTGTTTCTCAGGAGTCTCCCTCACCTGTCTCCCCTGGGCCTCTCAGACATTGAGGTGTCAGAGAGTCAAGCTGCCCTTTCTCAGTGCTCTGCTCACTAATGCAGGGCAAAAGCTTTGTCCCCTTTCTACAGCCACTTGTATTTGTATGCGCTGAAGTGGTGAGTGAAGGCTTTAGCCTGTCTCGACTGGCTGCACAGAAGCTGTGCACAGCCAAAATTCACATTTGTATGCACTGGATTTCTCCTTACTGTCACTTCTTTTGATCCCTCTGTGAAGTGACAGCAGAGAGGGGCAAATGGGGACAAGCAGTTCTTGCAGGGGGAAGTGAAGAGAAGAAGCTGTGAGTGATTTTGTGTGGAAAATTAAATTAAGCCCTAGTGAGGCAAGTGGAGCAGGGTCTTATCCAAGGTGGAGGAAGGCAACCCCTCCTGCTCCCCTGCCTCTGTGACACTTGGGAATCATGTTCTTTCCCAAGGACATTTTGAGTTTGTTGTGCAGCGGTGATCTTCCTTGGGAGCTTCAGTGGAAATGTCGGATGAGTTGCAGTGGGGAACGAATAGACACAGAGGAGAAAAGGGCTGCCCAGCTCCCTTTGCTAAAACTGCCTGATTCTATTGAAATGTTTTATAGGGAGACAAAGCCCAGCATGACAGACAGGACTTAATTGCATAATTCCTTTGGGGGAAGCCAGAAGTGCTTCCAGTGCAGGTCCACTCTCCTAAAGGGATTGCAGATTAATGGCTGAGAAGCCTTGGCCGAACTCAGCCCACGGGAAGTCGTCTCTGCTCGTTTGGGGAGGCAGTCAAAGTCATTTCAGTTATAATTGGATATGGCATTCTTCTTCCTTTCCTAGAACAGCATCAGGAGCTCCTGCACTTGCAGACTGGCTGTGTCAGTGTTCTGTGGGTGACACAGATACCTGGCACTCAGACCCCAGCGTCATTAGTGTGTGTGGAAGTGTTCCTGCAGCAAAGCCACGCCAGGCTGCCTTGTGCCTGCATTACTGATGTGTTCACCCTTTTGTGATCCAGGTGTCCTCCATGCTGCTCTTGCTGCTATATGGTGAGGTCTTTTCCAGTTACAGCAACTGGGGGTGAATTTGTATCCTGCATAGGCCCTTCACAAAAGAGTTGGAGGTTGGTTTGCTGCCATTGCAAACCAGTGGTGGTCAGGAGACAGTGGAGTTCAGGCTCTAATCAGTGTCACCAGCTGTTATGTCCCGCTGCATGCTTCCACACCTGCGTGAACAGGGTGTTCTTGGCAGAGGGGGAAAAGTCTGAGATGGAAAGTGCTTGCAATATGCAATGGAGGTACCTGCAGCTGCCCCCTTGGACAATCAAAGGCAGGCTCTGCACTCTGGAGTTTTGACATCCTCCTGGAATCAGCTGAATTCACATTGTTAGATAGCTTATCAGAAAAGCTTGCCCTGTTGTACTTCTGGAGAGCAAGGATAGCAGTGCCTTCACCTGTGCACGAGAGCATCTCTGTATGAAGCTGGCTGGAGATAGACAGGACACAGTCCTTGCAAAGACCTTTTCTGTAACCACAGTCAATAAAATTACTTTTTTTTTTAGGCAGAAACCACTAACATATTCTTGAATATTCACTCTAGGGAAAGCAGTAACATTCTGATCTACCATTTTATCTGTAGGGAATAAACCAGTCTGTCTAGCAATTAGAAAAGAAAGCTGAAAGATATTGTGTTTTCATACAGTTAGAGGAGAGAATTAGACAGCAGAGCTCTGTGCTCTTCGTTTCTGCAGCCACCTTCTGTCCTCTGTATGGGATCCCCTCCAAAAACCCCATGCTTGGCAGGACAGCACAAACAAGTGAATTAAAAAAAAAAATCACATAACTTTAAAATTTTGCCAAGTTAAGGTAGCAGCAACTCGGCTGTTTACATATCTGCATGGGAATAGTTATTAATCACAGTGTGCATGAGGTTCATTTGTTTCTTCCTAGGAAGGGCTGTTTTCACACTAATAATTGTTTCCATATGAGAGCTGGAGGTATGTTGCTCTGCTCTTGTCACTGCAAAAGGATGTGCTAGGAAGCTGAGCCTGTGGTGGATGCTTGCTATGAATTACAGGTCTTGCTTGCATGTCTTTAGCTTTTTTTCAGTGATTAGTGAAAATGTCAGAGGCTTTCTGGGAGAAAAAAAAATCCTGTTTAGGTTACAGGTATTATTAAACTTTTTCTCTAGTCAATCCTTTCTTCACTTTCTCTGTCTTATGTAGTATTGTCACCTTTTTTTCCTAGGTTTGTACAATAATGCCAGAAATCAGAAATCCAACTTCTTTCTTGCCTTCTTCCCTTCTCTGAAATTAATATTTTATTGCCTACCCTCAGATTTTCTGGGCAGCTGACTCAACTAAGAACCAGATGCGGATGAATAAAGGCATGTTGCAGCCCGATGCTTTGTCTGGATATGTTCACTGCTTGTGGTTCCTTGAAGGGTTATTTTCATGGCAGTGAAAATTCTTCAGTAACACAGTGAACACGCACACTGGGAATGTTGGCTTTCTGGAAATGAAGGGATGCACTAGAGTCTTCTCTGACATAAAAGCAGAAGAGCAAGAGATGAGCTGGGGTATGGCATCACTTCCCATCAGGACAACATTGTGAACAGGTGACCAGATTTCTGTGTTTTGTCAATTCTCTCTGTGGAAAGGACAGTTTTAGGTGAGCCAAACCAAAGATGGCAACAACAGAAGCTATGAACCATACAGTTGGAGAACAAAATACTCTCTGTAGACTTAGGAGAGCCAGTTTTTTTGCAAAAAAAACAACACAAATTTTTTCCAAAGGATAACCCAACTGCATGTGACTCAGAAGGGAGCCATCCAAATTTCTGTGAAGCCCAGTTCCTTTCTGGTATCACTGAGCCAGCTGAAACCTGCTGTGTTGTGAAAACCCTGGCATCAGCACAGGCGTGTGTTTTGTTCACCATTGAATATTGTAGCAATAAAAATAGGGTTTTTTTAAAGGAAAGCCACACCTATAGCATAACAATATTGTTAAGGCTTGTCCAAGGTAAAGCAATTTGTATTACTGTGATGACATCCTACAGGATTGGAAAACTCCTCTGTCAAATGTGCTGCTGTAGTGCAAAACAGAGCTTGCAAGCAGCGAGGCTGTTCCAGCGTGTTGCCACATTTTATGTCCTGTCAGGCCTCAAGGACATATACAAGCTGCACAGTTTAGAAAAAGCATTTTTGAAACTAAACACATTTGCAGTGAAAAAAACCCCTCACTTAAGGAATCTAAATATGCAAGCAGCTTAGAAAATTCATGCAGGATTTTTGCAGCACATACAAGAAATCTTTAAAGACTGTGTAATATGTTGTCTCCTGGTACTCTGGAGTTTCTGGAGATGTAAGCAGCTTGCTACAGCCTCTGCTGTAGCACTCCCCAAGCCTGGCAGCAGGACATGCTCAGATCCAGTAAGTCATGTCTCTTCCAAGGTAGCAGTGCTGTGCCAAGGTACATCAGCTGTACCTCCCTGTGGCAAAGGCTCATCCAGCTACAGATAGACCACAAGGTCTGTCTGACCTTGCCCATACATTCCTAAATCATCCTTAAGAAAATAGGAGGCCTGAGTGCAGATACTTCCTCAAAGAAAGGGAAGGAATGGGTAAGTACAGTCTCTGTCCATCTTGTGCTGACGTGCCCTTGGAAGGTAAGGATGCATTCAGTAAAAACAGCTGAGGTGTCCATGCCATGGGAAGCTAACTTTGACTTGTTTGGGCACTTCCCTTGCCTTCTGCCTTAGGGGCAAATCCAGCTGTTGTAATGTCCTTGACAGAAACCCATAGGGGTGTGGGACAATGCAGCATTTGGTAGGACGTGCTTACTGCTGAAATAGAAGCATCTCTTCAGCACATGCTGCTACTTGTAAAAAGTGAATAAACCTGGGAAACTAAAATACTCGTGATGAGGACAGCCTCTGGTGCAGGGTATGGTGATGTGAGCATCCAGCATGTGCCCAGAGTTTGAGGCTGGCTGCTGGGCTCTGCTTTTGCCCCAACCATCGTGCTGGAAGGGCCCTGAGGGGAGTCTGGTCTTGTCAAGAATAGTTCTGATGACTGTGATGCTTCATGACTGGCAGCTGGAGGCAGGGTGAGCCTCTCATTTCACCCAGGCCACCACATTTTTGTCAGGCCTAACAACACACAGTTGGCCATTACTGAGATGAATTTGGGCTTGGAGGTGGAACACATTACTGCAGCAGTTCCCCTGAGCCACCGAGTGCCCTGCGGTGCCACTGTCGGACCAGGCTTACCTCCCAGGAAATCACAAATAGTTATTTTGGCATCCCCCTCTTGCTGCACTGAGTCATGGGGGTGAGTCTCTGCAGGCAGTGAGTTGCCTGTGGAGAAATTATCCTTTCCCAGATTGGGCACTCTGTTCATTTCTAGTTAGGTGGGGTAAATCTTAACCCTTAGCTTAGCTCTCTGCAGGGCTTTTATGACTGAGTGGCATCTTGCCACATGGACCTATTGCTGCTGATGGGTATAACCACAGCCAGGTGGTGTTCCTGCCACGATTTTAGGGAGTGCTTTTGTCTCAGCACTCTCCTTATTTTTCTCTACCTGTTGGAAAATGCTCAGGGATGAATCTAGCCTAAAGCTGGTATTTCCCCCTGCCTTTGAGGCACTTATTGTCAGGTGTGTGAAAGCAGGAAAACAAGAGCCTGGCAGTTTTGCCACACAAAAAATCTCTGCCCTCAGGCAGTCCAACCAACACTCCTACAGCTGAGGTTTGGTCGTTTCCCTTTCAGCTAAAGTTGAGATATTCCAACAATCTGCGAAACACAGATATGGTGCTTTTTAAAAAAGAAAACAGTAAATCATGGCAAAATTGGATGGAAAAGCTAAAAGGATGGTGTAATTTCTGCAGATGCAGAAAGGTTACTAGTGAGGAAGAGGTTAGGTAAGATTACTGCTTTTGCCACTTTGGCAATATCTGTAACAGGAGAAATCATCAAACTTCTTGACTCCTCTTTCCTCTTGTCTGTGTAGTGCAAGGGTAATACCTGCTTTGCTTTGTCAAGTGCTTTGAGATCTGTGAGTGAGCCGTAAGTGACCGGTGGCAACTTTCAATAATATTGTGATTACCTGTTAGTTATCCTTGTTCCTCCAAAGGGGTAATCTGACTCCCAGTGTTTTCTGTGGTGGGTGCAGCTGCAAACTCATAGATTAGTTGAAAGGAGGTAGTGACACTGAAGCGTCAAAAAGCTCATCTCCCAGATGTCCTAAGGAGTGGGTATTTTTGGCATGCAGGGATTCCTAGTTCAAGTTTAAATAGATTGGAGTCAGAAGTGAAGGGGGAAATAAGAGGATGGTTTTAATAAATTTCCCCCATTCCTGAACAGTAACAAGCAAATGGATTTGGAATCAACCCCTCACCATACCAGACATGTGTGGCAGCCTTCTGTGGGTGTCCAGGAGGATCCTCTCTGGTGGCCCATGAGTGTGTGATCCTTAGCTGGAGTCCAGAGCAGAGCTCTTGTCCAAGTCCATCCACACACACGTTCAGGTTTCTGACTGGAAACTTCAGCCAAACTGAAGCACATGACAAATAATGCAGAGCTCCCAAAGAGCTGTCTGTCCTGCCTGGAAGTTAGCCCTGGTGTAAGATGTGGGTCAGGATGTTTTACATACAGAGTTGTTGTAGTGTGGCTTCCCACGTGGCCGGTTGTACTGGAATAAAGATGACCTATTGAAATGAACCAAAGAAATTGTAACATACTTTTAATCAGGAAAGCTATGTGTGTACTTGGGGGTGGGGATGGTATATTAGGTCATATTTCTTAGTGAATCATTATGAAATAATAATGAACTCTGTGTAGACGGGGCATAAAAACTCAGAAAATTCCAGGCTAACTTTTGGTCTGTACTTATTGAAGTGTCTTTTGAGCTATTAAAACCCTGGGCTATATTAAATGGTTTTAAATATACAAGCTTGTTACCGTGAAGCCACTGGAGATACTGTACAATGTGACTGCAGATATATGCAAATTGGCATAATTTCCATTTGACATATGCACTGTAATTACTGAAAGCTTTTTTCCAAATTTATTTTTCATGTCTGCTGTAGTTAATTCACTATCTCCTTTTAACACTGGCAATTATAATTATTTGCTAAGAGCAAATCCTTGCTAACAAAAATCCAGTTTTCTTTAGCCTGCAGCTTTTCCTTTGAATTCATGATGAGGTACTGTTAATCAGAGGAACCAGTGCTGGCCTCTGAGTATCCAGCAGGGCAGGAAAACACTGCAGTCAGAAAAAGAAATGCAATTAATTAGCCTAAGCTTCTTTCTAGCATCCCAACCCAGCGCCTCCTGGGTTGCCATGTTTGAGTGAAGAGGTGCTCTGTGAGATCAGAGTTAGCATCTCAATAGAACTTAAATTGTAAACTGTCTGTGCCCACTGTGAGATTTCTCCTCACAGGTTCTTGCTCATTCTTCCCTTGTAGTGCTACAGGTAGAAAATAGCATATATTTGGGCAAAACAGTGTTACTGGTTTGAAAAATAAGCTTTCTAGGGTTGTTTTGCATAGGAATCTGAGCCAAATCTGTGACTGAAAAATAGAGCAGTTGAAGAGCTTTGGGATTCTAGCTGCATACTGTTGTTCAGAAATAAAGCAATTTTTATTCCCTTGAAAATGCCTCGTCCTTTATGCCCTCCTTTTCCTTGGAGATCAGTGTGTTATGCAGCTTCTGAAAGGAAACACAAGTGCAAGTGCTGTCTAAGAATTGCTGACCTACTTTACAGGTTTTATTCTTCATTGAATCAGATACGTACCTGCAACAGTGTAGATGGATAAAAATTACATTTCTGTCACCCACTGAGGCACAGGTCAAGTGCAGGAGAGCTCTACCCTTGAAGTTTCTACCCCTGGAATATTATTACTTTGGGTTCTCCTGGGGCTTCAAAGGGATGAGGTCCAAACATAGCTTTGGAGTGAACTCAGAAAAACGTCAGGTAAGGCAACCTGGACTGCACTTCTGCCACAGCAATAGGTGGGCACAGTGAGAGGAACTACCTATGTTGACCTGTCTTTCCAGCCCAGATATCCAGGCTGCAGATGGTAAAACAAAGCCTGCTGTGAATAGGGTCTCATTTTCCATTGGACATTTGTAGAACACCTGGCACAAGAGGGTCCTGGGATTACAATGTAAATGTGACAAAATCAGGCATTGAGGCTAATGAAGAACACAGCAGGTTGGGCTGCCATAATTAACTATATCCAGTCTAATGAACGTAATAGAGAAATGTTTCAGTGTTGATCTGTTTTCCAGCCGTTTTTCAGTGGTGGGGAAAGGTTCCCAGTGTCCTTCAGAGCAAGTGGAAAAGCATAATAAAATATGACTTCAGCTGCTACTGTGCTGTAGCTGTGTCTTGTCTTGTGCACACTTAGCCAGTGTGAGTGTGAATGGCATTTTCCAAAAACCCTTTTGGGAGGATTAGTTTGCAGATTGACTGCAGACAGGACAATCTGGCATCCAGGCAGATTGCACCCGATGAGTTACTGCTCTCTGAGTCAGCTGGTTGGGCTGCTGCTGAGTCCTTGGCTCTCGAGTAAGCTCTGCAGCCTGGGGAGTAATTAATCAGACCTCCATAGTTCTTATGGACCCAGGGCTGGAGCCAGGGAAGTGTGTTGTCAGCGTCTCACATAGTCAGAATTGCTGATTCCTTTGATTCATTCTTGCTGCTGCTTTTCAGAATGGGTTTATGGCTCCTCTTTAGCAGCACTTAGCGCTCACTGACAGGAATATAAAATACTACCCAAGAAAGTACACCAATTCTAAGATGAATGCCTTGAGGGGAGCACTTAATAATTTATTTAGAAGTTTCTCTAAGAACCTGAGAATCATAAAATACTGTTGGATGAGAAGTTAACAAAAGTATGGTTAGTTTAAACCCCCATTTGCTTGTCATCTATTCACTGTTCTGTTGATCACGTTTCTCGAAGGGCCAGACCAATGGCCAGTGAGACTGCTTTAATTCATAGGATTACCGCTGAAGTAAATTTGGCTGCAAGTTTGCTAAGGCCTGATGCCAGCTCCCTGGAAAACTCTGGTACCAAAATTCTCACTAACTTCATAATTGGAGTGGAGCTGGACTGAGGGAACCCAGCTGGGTTATGAGTATGGTAGAACTGTGCTACTCAACGCTGACTCGGGGAAGTGGGTTCCTGTATAAGAATGTATTTTGGCTAGAAAGGATCCCAGCAAAGGGGTTTGATTTTGATCAGGATTTTGATTTAGCTGGCTTGATTTTTCTTACGTGGGCCAAGCTAACTTTATTTTCTTAGCCTGTGTGTTCTGTGGTCCTGATCCTTGATGTTGGCAAGACATAAGCACCATCTCTGGTCTGAGCAGAGGACTAACTTAGACTGTGAAGGGGAAATGAGAAGCTATAAGAATCCATGCCCTGGGCTCACCCATAAATAGGCTTAGGCAAACTCTGATGAGCTAGGCAGGTGGAAGAATGTTGTCCTGCAGATTGGCTGTTGTGTATATGGCTTATAGTCCTGGTGAGGCGGCATACCAGAAATTAACAGATAGGAAAGGCAGCCTTGAGCCCTCCAGGTGAGGTTGGACCAGCTGCCTGGTTTCATTGTGACACCTTTTGTGGCACAACTTTTGCTGTTTGCTGCAGCCTTTCCTGCCAGCCTCTCCAGCTCTGCTGCTGATGCCCCTCAGTGACCAGAGAGGGGATCTGCTGACACAGTGAACCACTGACAGAACATTCTCTCCAAGATGCATTGTGCAAACTGGTGTTCATGCATCCCTGCCTTACGTGCTGGAAAATCCAGTTCCACTGCCAGGCACAGCCTTACGGGCTCTAGGGTTTGCCTAGTGATTATAAATTGTTGATTCCAACTTTGGCAGCTGCGTGTGTGACAGAGAAAATGTGATCTGCAGTGCGAGAGTGTAGGTACAGGTGCACACAGGGACACACAAGTATTCAAACACTCACTACTGAATGAAAGAAATGGCACTGCTCACCTCCACCTGCCATATACTTGTGGTTGTGTGTGTGAGAGGTACTCTCCTGCTCTTTGGCGTGTTTCTGTATCTATGTGCTTCTATACTAAAGTCAAAATTTTGTTTGTGGGTGCAGTCTTCAAATGAGTCCAGTTATGTTAGCGTGTCCCAGTCCATAGCTGAGTGCTTTGGTATCTGTAATCAGTACAGCATTTGGGAACTTTAATAATGATCTTAGAATTTATTTTAACCACTCATATCAGAAAATTAGGTCAAGTGGATGCTCCATTCATCCAGCATCCAGGGGTGACACACATTTTCTTCAGCACAGCAATCCTTCAGACTTCACTGGGCAGGAAAAGAAGTGAAATAGCCCAGCTGAAAATACTGCAGAGAAATAAGATTAGGAAAAACATTTGCAGTAGGGTCTGGACTAAGTGGGTAGTGAAGCTGATGCTTCATACAATAGAAGGGATCATACTGGAAAGTTCAGTGGTTCTCCTGCAAACAGATTGCATGACTGGATGTTTACTGAAGAAAATCCTGAAGTACAAAGTGCAGGGGGAGTACTGGTGCTGCTCTGCATAGTGATGCCATGGGAGATGCAGACAAGGATCTGACACTGCTACTTGTAGGGCTAGTGGGTTTTTTTTGGTCACTCTCCCTGTCACTTGGCTGGCTAGATGTAATTTTTCAATGTTTATAAAGCTTCATGAATCCTGTACAAATGAGTGCATTAATTACTCACCAGCATTAGTCTGATGTTTATCTTTTGTCAGTTTTTTATTTAGTACCAGATTACAATTTACTAGTTTTAATGGGGTGTAGAAAGGGTAGGAAAGAGAAAGGTAAAGAAAATTAACTCTAATTAACAGTCATAAATTTCTCTGACTCAGTAAGCATAAACAATTCTGTGATGGAAAAGCAAGCCGAAAGAAAATTGAACTGCCTGATTTCCTAATCCTCCCAAAGCCTTTACAAAGCTGGGCATTTAGTTGTTGTCAGCCAACACGAAAAGAAATATATTTAAATACAGATAACAGTGCCTCAGGAGAATAGAGACTGATCACAGACTGTGACTCCTTTTTGAGGAAAAGAAAGGTATTATAATATGCTGGACTGTTGGCATGCATTTTGCTCTAGAAGTTGAATAAAGGAAATGAGAGTAGTTGGAAGAAATAAATGACCAAACACAGAGTTTTTTTCTGAGTTTTTAATTTAGTCCTAAAACAATTAAAATCCCCTTGAAATCAATGAGTGTTTGCTTGAATAAGGTCTAAGTGAAATGTTTGGGGTGTTTTTTCTCAGCTTATTTGAATACTTAGTGCAGGTCTTTTGCTTTTTTTTCTTGTATGGGGAAGTACTTAGCAGGGATGTGATCATGCTGTTTTGATGGGGATTTGAAGATTAAAAAATCAAGCAGAAGTTTGGGAAAGCCAGCATGGTTTGTCCCATATACTTTTTCCCAAGCATGTATGAGAGCATGGAAAGCATCCAAGTAGGGCTCAGGGAATGTAAGTCTGAGCATGTTTCAGATGCCTGGACAGATAATCTCAAGCTGAGACCCCTGAAGCATTTCCCTGTGGCGTGCACAAGTAGCTGGTTTGTCAGGGTATATTTGCACCTTCTCTAGATTTCCCAGCAGTTAAAGGTTTTTAAGTAGTTAAAAAATTACTAAGTGCCTAATTTATTTCAGTCTCCAGTGCTGTTATTTGCATAAGTGCCTACGTAGAAGAGATAAGAATGACATGCCAGGTGGGCTAGAAACAAGTAATCAAGCTCTAGCCCGTGTTAGGAAAGGGTTAGAGGGATTTTGCTTTGCCTTGCAAAGTGTGCTGGCATGCACAGGAACACAAGTCTTGCTTGCTTTGCATGCTCTTAAGCACACTGCCCATGGATTGAGTGATGCAGAAACTTTGTAGTGCCAAATCAAAGGCCTCAACTCGCTAAATGAACAGAATAAACACTCTTTTTGTTATAAGGACTTAAAAGGAAAGTTACCTTTAAGTCAGCACATACGGTCTTTGCAGAAGAGGTTCTGTTTGTGGAATCTTAGAATATCTCAAGTTGAAAGGGACCCATAAGGAACATTTAGTCCAAATCCCTGCTCCTTGATGGACTACCTGAAAGTTTCCTATGAAGCAAATATGAGTCCAGTGTCAAGCATAGAAGGAATGCATCTATTTCAAATGCCATGAACACTGCTGCAGCAACATTTATATCTACTGTAATATATGCACAGACATGGCCCCAGTGCATAACCCTAATGACTACCTCTGTGCAAATAAAATTAATGTAATATTAGTACATAATTAAAATTGATATCATCATTACAGTCTTCTCTCATTCTGATGAACTGTCCTGTTCTGCTTAGGTGGCACTTCCCTACCTGCAGGCGGCATTATAATCTTTTTGGAGTTAGCAGGGTTATTTTCCCAGCTTAGGCACCACACCTCAGAAGCTATCTACAAAAAACCCAGCATAGGTTTGGGTTTTTTTTTCAAGACAAAGCAGTTCCTTGTTTTTCCATTTGTTTGAAGGGGTTTACAGACCGCTAGCCCCGCTGCAATGGCTGCTGTGAGCTCCCAGCTCATGGTAACCCTCTTACCTGTTGAGCCTGATGGCAGCTCTGGCACTGCCCGTGCGAGCTGCGTGTGTCTCCTTAGCTCAGTGACACCTGTACTGTCACTGGAGGTGATGCTCATGTGTCACCAGCAGCAAGGTGTCTTTGCAGGTTCTCGTCTTACCGTGCATGCAGTCGCTTGAGTGAAGTTTGGTTTAGCCTATGGTTACAGGGCAGCCCAGGCAGAGACACTCACAAACAGCTTTTTTTACCCCATTATATTTCAATGTTTAAGTTTTGTTTTCAGAAGAGTTGTGTGAAAAATAAGTTACATCAGTGAGGATAAATGAGCCTAAAAACTGGAATCAAAGTGTGATGGACCAGAGCCAAAAGTGAACTGAGGCCCTGGTTTTAGGGTTGTATAGTTCAGGTATGTGTTTTTCACTGCAGACTTATTTCTCATCTAATACTTGAGAAGTGCAATTCATCCCAGTTGACTGTAAAATTTAACTGTGCATGTGTTCTTTAACTTCATAATATTTTGATGCAGAGGAAGAGGTGTAGGGTTTGTAAAATCTCTATTAGCCATTGGTTTGCTGTGGCCAAGTGAGCTGTTGCTCATCAGCAGGGCAGCGTGTAGTGCCTGCGTGCATTCGCTGTCTGTGTCAGTCACAAAGGAAAACACGTTCCTTCAGTCACTGTTATTTTCCTTCACACTTACAGCGCACTAGGAATACACACATGGCCTGTTAATACGAATCAGATCGTGAGCTGTGACTCACTGTGCTGTAGTAACTTGATTTTTTGCAACAGCTATGCGTACATGTGATTAACAAAGATTGTCTTGGCCAATGTTGGAGCTGTGACTAAAGCCAATCTTGTTAGGCATTCATCATCCAGATTTATTTCCTTGTCAAAAGTTTTCTTAAATAAGGTTTCTTCGAAGAAACGTTGTCGTGCCATCAATTTTCCCTGGCAGATGTACTGATTGAAATAAATGTATTTTTCATGCCACTCAAGAACTGAATGACAGATCATACACCGAATACAATAAATGTAACTATTGTTTTTATTGTTACTGTGATGATTACTGTATCACAAGATCGATAGCAGCAGCATCTCCTAAGAGCAGAGACACATCTACATATTAATAAAAACCCTCCTCCCATATGAAAAGGTTTTCAGATCACCTGAGTGATTGGTTTTTTTTGAGATGGCCTGGACATCATTCCTCATTTCCCAGAACAGAGCAGCCTTCTATTAGATTTTCCACTCTTTCCTGCATATCTGTTATTTTCTGAGGGATTCAAAAGCTTTTAGCCACTGTGCAGTATGTGATTCACACATCTCCACATGTAATGCATCAGAAAATAGTATCAGCCACATAGAATAGCCTGTCCCAGTATTGCATTTCTCTAGGCTGATGTACTGTTGGGCAACAACATAATTTGTACACATCTCATATTTTAACACAGATACTTTTTCTTAATTGTCCCTCCCTCCTGTCCAGTCTCTGGGTAGAGAAAAGTGCTAATATTCTCTGAAATCTCTTTCTTTCTCCTCCATTGTTTTTTTCTTTTGCAGAAAAGATGGTAGCAGGGCTCACAGAAAATTGGACTGAAGGTGATCCTTTCAGGATGAGCCTACAGACAGCAGGGATGTTGCTGATAAGATATGGGCTGGCTGTGCAGCTCCTGGAGTGGCAGGAGCACCTCTGGGTTTTTGCAACAGCCCCTTCCAGTGCCTTTCTTTCCCCCTTGGGAGTGTTTTTATTTCCAGCTCCCTGTCTTTTCCCTTTCTTCGTTTACTCAGCCACCTCCCTGCTTTTCTTGCTGGATTTCTGCTGATGCTTGCTCATCTGCAGTGGCTCCAGTGGCTGTCTTGGATTCCCTAGGGAGCCCCAGGAAGGAAGAAGGACTATGGACTTGACCTGGATCTTCCTGGCCCATGTTGCCAGTCCCTTTCCACTGCTCCAACATGCAGATGAGCTTTCTATTAATGAGCACAATATCCCTCGTGTCCTTACAGCAGTTCTGTGTCAAGAGAGCCAAGTGAAGGCAGCACTTTTTGTAGAGTTGCCCATTTGGAAGCTGTGCCTGGGGGTCAGGGCGTTGCCTGCTGCAACAGACAGAGACTAGGGTACCCTTCTAGTCATCAGCTGTAGCTAAGGGAGGAAGGATGCCTTGCAGAGCTGTAATAAAGAGAGGGTACTGCTCACCAAGTAATATTGCAGATCAGAGCAGAAGAAGAGCAGATCAGAGAATTGTGATTTATAGTGCCAGGGGTTTATGGCTCGCTGTGCATGTAGCAGGCTAAACTGGCTATGTAATTGCTGTATCTCTGAGCCACCCCAGCTATCAAAACTTAAAATGAGTGGCTGTATGAGCCTCTGGTTTTGAATTCTGTATCTGCATGCAATTTCCAAAGAGGTGTTCTCAGTGTTATGTCTCTCACAGATCTGCTAGAAATATCAAATAGTACCAAATGGTTGGCTCCAGCTTCATAGAAAAGGGACCATGACTGTGTGGTTACCATGAAGACACTTTTGAAACAGAAAAGATAATGTCACCTTCTTTTAGGTCTGTGTGTCTCCTCTGTAGTCAATGGTCTAGCATGGTTACAGCTCATAGCTCTTAAATATTCTTCTGGGTTTTTCAGGGAGTGATGAACTTGGAAAGAAAAGAGAACTTCATTACCAGCCTCTGATTTTCTTCAGACTGTTTAAATATTGGAATGAGTTGATAAGATGACTGAGAAAGTTTTTTACAGGTCCTGGCAAAATTAAGCCTCCAAATGTTGGTTTTTTGTTTGGATTTTTTTTTTTTTGCAAATTCCAAAGAAAGGGATCGAAGGGAATGTTTCAAATGACTGTGAGGATTTCCGAGGTCATTGTTATGTAAAATACACAGCTCTCTCTGCTGATACACAGTTTGTATCAAAGATCAGTTTAGCTGTAGGGAACCACAGTCTGGCTCCAGGTACCTTACATAGTTTCTAAGATGTTTTTTGTGCACAGCCCCAGAGTTGACAATGTGTGTAGATATGTGCAGAAGAACAAACTACTGGCTATTTAAATGAGAAGTAGTGTCTTTTGATTTAGGCCATTTATTTTGACCATGGTTTTTGATAAACTCTCAGGGAAAGCTCTTTCTCTGACTGTGCATAGGATCCCAAGGCAGCAAGAGCAGCTGCAGTGGTGAAAATCTGAGAAGAAAAACTTGCCCATATTTATTTCTTGTATGTTTATTAATGATAATGTGGATTGTTACCATTTGGAATATAGTTTTGTATTAGTTTCTTTTATATTTCTAAGTCATCCATTTGAAACAACCTGGTAAATGTGCTCTTTCACCACTCCAGTATTTTCTGAAACCCTCATACTGTCCTTTGAATGTTGACAGCTCCTCTTTGGTTATAGAAATTTATTTTTCTGCTGACAAATTTAGCTTAGTTCACCAAAACCTTATTTTTCATTTCTCTCTCTCTCACTCCCCCATCCTGACAAAGAGCGATAGGTAGCAATTGCTAACTAATGAATCCTTCTGGTGCCAGTGAAAGATTTGATTATATGCCCAGACTCCAAATAGAGCCATTTTTTATGTTTTGTCCTTTTTTATCCAAATAGAGCCTCCTTGTGAATACAAGAAGGAGAAAATATTGTATTGGGGCCTCATGTTTTAAGCAGAACAGATAGAGGACTATTCTTACTTCAGTTCAGTGACAGACACTTGTTTTTTTAATTAGTTGGAGGTTTGTTATGTGAAAATGTTTCTCTTCTTATTTGAAACAATCAGAGTAGATGGGGAAAAAAGCTGATGTTGCAGGTTTGAGAATTGATGATGCCTGTGCTGGTTACAGGCGTTCTACCTTCCCTGTGCTGTGAGCCCAGGAGTTCTGCTTGTTTTCAGGCAGTGCAGCACACAGGGATGATACAGGGACAAAGAAACTTGGACTGCTGGTAGCCAAGGAGCTTGAATCATCTGTAAAATCAAGAGATGCAAATTCCAGGAATTGCAAAGTCAGTAGTTAAATTCTTACTGTAGCTCCTCACTCTTTCCCTGCACTTACCTGGAAAAAATGTAAATACTACCGTGGACTGTATCTACCCGCCACTTACTTCTGGGCTTATCTCCAATTCACAAGGACTTCACTGTATTAAAATGAGGACTGAGGATTACAAAGAAATCACATGGCTTCCTGACAGAATTATATACTGTTAGGTGGGTGACAAGCCATTAGAGCATGGTTATGATTTGACTTTCCATCATAAAGTGCTAGAGAGATCTTCACTTGAATGGTAGCACCAATGACAGCACCGACAATTTTTTTCTATTTGCTCAGCTGCTTCTAGAGAGTTGGTTAGACATCTACTTCTTCAGAGAAGATCAGTGTTCTTGAATAACCTTCTTGAAAAAATGCAGACTGGTACCAAAGTTGTTAAGGTTTGGCTTAGGGGATGCGCTTTACGAGCCTTGGTAGTAGGAGGTGTGTTCCCCACCTTCAGCTTTGGACTTGGGCTGGCCAGGAGCGAGCCTTCCCCAATGCTGTGCCAGGTCAGAGAAATCCCACCAGCACCTGGCTGGCACCACTCTCTCTAGAGCACAGCCAAGCAGGGAGCCTGTGTGGAGCCCTCAAAAAGACTAACATGTATTTAAAATATTTTTCTTCATTTTACCTGAGAAGTCAAGAAATCACTGCTCAGAAGTTGGCTGGCTGAGAACTGTAGCACTGTATACCAGATTCCTTGATGCAGGTGGAAGGGGTGTGTATTCTTTCATAGGATTAGATTTATCCAACTGTGTTGCTTATCAGCATGGATAAATATATTTCACTTTCTTGCTGAAACAAGCTGGCTGCACTTCCCTGCTTTTATGTAATTAATGAAGTTTTTGCTGTCTGTTGTGGTGCGATTTTCAAAGACATGTGAAACAGCAAAACACACTGGTAGAATGACAAACAGTAACAATTCATCCTTTCTTAGAATCTTGTTCAAAAGTGGAGAGGATTAGACCACAGCCCCAGCCTAGAGGAGAAGGGGGTCAGTTCCCAGAGAAGCCCCCCACAGCACCTGCAGTCAGAGCACACCATTCCATGAGACTTAGTGTTGGGAAGGGAGATTTTCCTTGCACACTGGTCTCTGCTCTGCCTGATGCTGCTATAGAAAATGGCTCAAAGAGAAGGTGCCTTTTCTTCCTTCTCCTTTTGAGAAGGGGGCAGAGGGAAGAGGGCAGAAAAATGGTGTTTTGATCTGCCTTTTTCTCATTCTGGTTGCATAAACACACCAGAGTATTTCTCTAAATTAAATTAAGCAAACCTTTCATGTTCTCTCCCTGCCTCCAGAAAGCTAATGTGGCTGCTTGCAGATTTGCAGCTACAGAGGAGACAAAGATCTGTAGTGCACACAGACTCAAGTGCTAAGCAGTGTCATGCTGAAAGAACTGCACAAGCTTTAATAGCTTATAAAAGCTTTCTGGGCATCAAGCAAAAATCTGTTTAAATCCCTGACAGGAATGAGAGCACAGCACATATTATCAGCATATGCACAGAGACAGAAAGTCTCTCAGAACATTTACATTTTGGATTTGCTGAAATTAGAAGGTTTCAACCTTAATGGTGGAAGGAGTAGTTTTAAGACTTCAACTTCTCCCTGTCCCCATATAAATATTTAGGGCTCTTCCCTTTCCTTTACACATGTGCCTGAGTTACACTGATCCCAATGGCAATTTTTCTCAAATGTTTAGAATGTAAAAACCCATAGGTTTCTCTTTCATATTAATAATCATAATTTCATACTCAGATATTGACAATCCCAAGGATTCCTTGCCCTACACGGTGAAGGACTGATCCCCACCATGCACGGCATGGAACACACAGCAAAAAGATTGTCCCCAGGGTGCAATTCCTAGGAACACAGATCCTTTTCTTAGCAAGCACATGTCTAGAGCTGCATACCTTGAGACACAGTGCCTGGACAGACCACAGATAAAATGTGGCAGGCATCTGTGAGGCAGAATGATGCAAGCTGAACTGGAGCAGAATGTGATGCTTTTGTGGATCAGTGGTGAGCAGGCCAGGTGAGGTAGTATATATTGGTTTTTTGGGGGGAAAATTGCTATTTCAGGGAAGTTTGACTCTAGGGATGTTTTGTCTAAGATTTCCCTTATTTTGATAACTGATTTGCCAGACTAAATCCCTCTACAAAGAGTCTGTGTAACTCAAGGGCTATTACATTAGTGATCCATATCAAGTGGCATAGCTGGAGCTACCAGTTAGAGGAATATGGGGCAGGTGGATGAATGCTTTCTCCAATATCAAACAGATACAGCAAAAAATTATTCAGGGGCAGGAAAGGAAGTGCTATTAGGTTAAAAATGTCAACTCAGTCACCAATAGCCATCTGTAAAGATGAGAGAGAAAAGTAAGAAGAGAAGACCATGGCCACTGAATAGAAGATTCTTGGCTTATTTAAGAGGAAAATAACTAAGTTTCTACTTATCTGATTAAGGAGAAGGTAAAAAAGAGTGAGTTGAAGAAAGATCTTGCCCGTCTTGTCCGTTAACTGGATGACAGCCCTCCCTCCCTCCAGTTTCAGCTCCTCAAATAGCAGCAGACAAAGACTGGGAGTAGGCAGTGTGGATAAGCTGGTTATTGAATGTTTGGACTGTGACCCCCTTCTTCTTCCAGTCAGACTGTTAAATATTCATGTAAGTGGGCTCAGATAGATCCCTGCCATCTGTCTGTATTTATATGACTTCATCCAAACAGCTCCAAAACATGTAAAATTTTATACTCAAAACAGCTCTTCAGAGAAAAAGGGAGTTTTTTTATGTACCTGAAAGGAACAGGAATGAAAATAAAATGTGATTTAGCAATTTATTCGTCTGGACTCCATCAGCAAGGACCCAAATTCAGCTCTTTTAAGTGCCAGGTCCAGCTGTAGTCCAAAGCTTTCCAGGAAGAGATCATATTTAGTATCATAGTTTATATCCAAAGTGTTCCACATATCATTAAGCATAAAAAAAAGAATCTGTATGCAGCTAAGAAGGAAACCGGAGATTCTGTCACTATATGTGTGTGTGGGTACAGAATGAAAGTATTTGAGGAGGAGAAATCAGTAATAAGCCCATCATTTAGCCTGCACTGCATTCAGTTGCACACCTTGATGACCAGATAAAAGGGGACTGCCACGCAGGCTTCAGTAAACAGTGTGCCATATGGACAATTCCACGAGGGAACAGATTGTCACAGCTACATTTGACCTGTTTTAGAGCAATCATGACTCTCCCTTGGCACCATGGATGCGCTGCTGACATTTCAGCAGAACTGCTTCAAAAACACTTGAGTGCCATTGTCAGAATAGTGTGGCATTTTATGAGTGAGAAGCAATGTCTTCATTTTAAATTAAGCAGCAAGCCCAGTACTTCTCCTTCTCTCCTCAGAGCCTCTTAAAACAGTGTGATCAGGAAAGAGGGAGAGACAAGGCTACTGAGAAGACAAAGCCAGGCTTTTCATTGTACCTGTGTTAAGTTACTGAATACATGCACGTGTGTCATTTATACCCTTCAGGGATTTGAATCTGAACCTCAGATTCTGTCACAGAAGCCCCTGCACGGGCAGGTTGTCACAGAAGAGATGTCTGTGAGGTGGCTGAGACGGGTGATTGGTTTCATACCTGCTCCCAGAAGGGAGCTCACTTTTTTCTATTCAGGCCCTCACCTTTGAACTCTTTTCAGATGGGAGTGCATTTTTAAAATAAAAAGGAATAAATTTTCACTTTGGTGCTTAAGAAATTCTTACATGTATTTTGGGAGCATGCCAGAGTGGGGTCTTTGTCCCTTGAAAACATTTCAATATGGTGTTATTCTTTTAAGGGTCTTCCTCCTTGGCTCGGTCTTCAAGAATAACCTTGAGGACTTTCAGCTTACTCCACCGATAAAATTTTGTTGATGTTTTTTTTTCTTCCGCTGTTTTTCAGGCATCGGGAAAAACGTCATCTGCGACCGAACGGCGACTCCCCTGGATGCCTTCAGGATGATGACTGCGGCTCATTATTACCCAAAGCTCATGAGCATCATGGGGAACGTTCTGCGCTTCCTGCCCGCTTTCGTGAAGATGAAGCAGCTGATCCAGGAGGGCTACGTGGGGGAGCTGCTGGTGTGCGAGGTGCAGGTGCACAGCGGGAGCCTGCTGGGCAAGAAGTACAACTGGAGCTGCGATGACCTGATGGGAGGCGGGGGCCTGCACTCGGTCGGCACCTACATCATCGACCTGCTGACCTTCCTCACCAGCCAGAAGGCCGTGAAGGTGCACGGCTTGCTCAAGACCTTTGTGAAGCAGACGGACCACATCAAGGGCATCCGGCAGATCACCAGCGACGACTTCTGCACGTTTCAGATGGTCCTGGAGGGGGGCGTGTGCTGCACCGTGACGCTCAACTTCAACATCCCGGGGGAGTTCAAGCAGGACATCATCGTGGTGGGCTCGGCCGGACGGCTCACCGTGATAGGCACTGATCTCTACGGACAGAGCAACAGCTCTCCTCAGCGGGAGCTCCTGCTGAAGGACTCCACGCCAGTCAGCAACTCCTTGCTTCCGGAGAAAGCCTTCAGTGACATCCCGTCCCCCTACCTGCGGGGCACCATTAAGATGGTCCAGGCTGTCCGGCAGGCCTTTGAGGACCAGGACGACAGGAGGACCTGGGACGGGAGGCCCCTTACGATGGCTGCCACTTTTGACGACTGTCTGTACGCCCTGTGTGTGGTGGACACCATTAAAAAGTCAAACCAGCTGGGGGAGTGGCAGAACATTTCAATCATGACTGAGGAGCCAGAACTGAGCCCGGCATACTTGATCAGCGAAGCCATGCGGAAGAGCAGGATGTCTCTGTACTGCTAGCTCCTCTGAGCTCCTAGGAGTGAGTAGGAACCAGACAGCTCTTGAAGGAGATGGTAATTCAGGCCCTGTGAAGGGCTTGGGTGTCTTAGAAACGGCCGAGGATACAGGAGAAGGAAATACAGTGTCTGGATCAGTTAAATCTGTTGGCAGCTAAATGCCAAACTGATGTGGTCCTCTGAAATGCCCAAAATGGACAGGAGACGTAAGAGCTGATAAACTCCACTGTTTTAATAACAGTATTAGCTGGCTGATTGCAAAGATATATCACGGACTCATCCCCTGCTTGCAGGTGCTTTAGATTATCCAGTTGTGTTTACTGTGAAAGGTTGGGAAGATCCTTTTAGATTTTCCTTACCTACCAGAGGGCTGTGAAGGTACTGTCATGTCATTAAATTTTCTGTAGTGTCTGACGTGAATGTCTACCATGACAGCTGACACCACCATGCTGTATTACTACACCTCCAACCAACACACAGAATAACAGGACTTGATGTGAAAGTGTTGCAGGATTCAGAAAACCTCGGCAGCTCACTTTTCATACAGCCTGTTAGGAGCTTTTCTGTGTTGGTTTAGTAGTTGTTTTTTGTTTTGTTTGATTTTGGGGTTTTTGTTTTGGATTTTTTTTTTAAAGCACAATTAAATAGGAAAATGTGTGGCTTTTTAAACAAAGCAGTCCTCAACCACAGTGCATATGCCCAGGTATTTGGGGAGGGAGGGTCTTCTGTGAGCTCCTGGTAAGTGTCAGTGTTATGACACAGGGTTTGCTGATTAAAATGAGTGGTGGAAAACCTTCATGGATAGCAGGTGGCGTGATGCAGTAATGATAATGGGGTTTATCATACAGCCGATCTCAGGCTAGTCTTACCAAGATTTGCACAAAATTTCCTGTGCTTGGGACTGACTTTTGAGTGAATTCATCATGCATTTTGGTTTTAGGTGGGAAACAGTAGGAATATAACCCAAAACGATAGGATGTGTAGATGAGTGTGTTCTTTTAAACCACTGTGAACTCACACTTGCGAGATGCACACCAACAAGTAATTTAACATCCCTCAGCCCAGAAGTTCTCACCTCCACCAAGTGGCGAGTGTGAGTGAAAAACAAAAGGGATGAGAAAATTTCCCATCTATTTACAAGGAAAAAAAATTACATAGGACCCCCAGCCTCCTCACGTCCTTAAAGTGGCAGGCTACTGGTACTGTATTAATCATTCCCTGTCACCAGTGCAGGGGTGGACAAACTCTCTTGTTGTTTGTCCTGTTCCTCTTTTTAGTATTGTAGATAGAAGTCTTGAAAAAATTATTCTTTTGAGAATATCTTCTTGGAAGAATATAGTGAAAGGCACATGATTTATCCCAGTAAATAGGGATACTGCTTTTCTGTGTAAAGCTGCTCCAGTGCTGATGTGTTTACAGCGCTAGGTCTTCAGACAGTAAAAAAGTAGAACACAAGCATATAGCACTAAATCATATTGAACTTGAGAAAAACCTTTTCAGGTTTTTTTGTTAATTTTGACTAGGGGAAATAAGAGAACATTGGGATGAGCAGTAAATCTAAAGATAAAATATGTTTTTGAACAGGAGGGCATCAGTAGTGTTGTTCATCTTATCTGGCTTTAGTCAGCTCAGAGTCGGGTGTCTTGTTCTGATCAGCAAGAACACAGGAGTCAATACAGAGAGAGCTCTCCAAAGGCCGACTCAGTTCACCCTAGGATTAATATAGAAAGAGATACTCACTGGAAATGCCTGTCTTCCCCCTTTGCAGAGAATTCTGGCTTCTAAATTTTGATGTGGCTGAAGTTAGGAAACTTAACTCTCAGCCCAAAATTATTCATGTGTGCTTAATACTTCAAGAGCATACGTGTGACCTTTTGTTAAATAGTCCCCGAAGTGTAATAGTGTGACTGATGAAGGAATAATGTAATACTGCAAAACTGCACCCTAGGGGAGAATTGTTTCATCCATGTTGTTCTGCCAGCTCTAGCAACTCTCTCTGGGGCTGTTTCTGCTAAAACCATGGGCAAGGCTTCATTATTCCTTTTTGGAAGCAGCCCTTGACAAGTTTGGTTGTTTTTCTTTAAAATGGGTTTCTCTGAGAATTCCAGAGGTAGTATCTATGCCAATCAGAATTTCCCGTTGCAACTGTCGTGGTGTACACCATGCTATCCAGTTCCTGCCCTGAAAAGTAAGTAGCACAGAAGAACAGATTTCATCAAGAAATCACCTGTCTGTCTCCTGAGAAATAGAATTACCCCCAAGGGGATCAAGAGAGTTTTCATACAGTGAAGCAAACCCCATTTACTGAAAAGAGTGGCTAGTTCAAGTCATAAATGCAAGCCTGGTGGATAATTAACCATGTCTAGTTAAATATCATCCAAAAGTGGAACCAAACATGGACCAAAATGTTCGTGAATCTTGCTTCTCAGTGGTTTGGTGATTGTGCTGGAGTTGCTGTTCATGGCTTTGCACTTTGTTTTGGTTCAGAAATGTTGGCTGTGTTTCCTCTCTGTGTTTTTTTCTTTTCCCTGTCTTTCTGGGTTTTGTGATGCCAGTTGGAATCCTTTTCCTTGCCCCTGCCGTGAACAGGTGAGACACAGTGAGTAGAGATAATACTACTGAGCTCAAACTTTCTGCCCCAGATCCAAAGGTTTAGGTGACAGGCATCATCCATCCTCTGTGCAGACCTACTGATGCAGCAGAAAGGAAATCCAGTGCTTTGGTTACAGACATCTGATGCTACTGTTCCTGCTGGCTTGCAAATGGGTCGAATCTTGTGCAGCTCCTTGTGCTGGCCCAGAGAGAGCAGGGACCTCCTAATGGCAACAGAGATGCTACATTTATGTTACCTAACTGGGATGGCAGCAGGAGCTGCATATGTTCAGGATTCTAGGGCAGTTTTTCCATTCTCTAGGAGGTGAAGGTGCTGCAGTGTCAAGTGTAAACATACTAAACTTCCACCTGGCTTGGAGGAGGAAAGAATTGGTTTATTTATTGAATAGGTATTGTTATTCCGACAAATGGTTTCTTTATAGTCTGGGACTTCTCTTGGCAGCATCGAGCCCTCTGCTCCTTTGGTACATTTGAAAGTATATTGAATTTGCCCTAAGTAGCCCCTGGAGTTCAAGCTGGGTTTAGGAATTTGGGCAGCAGATAGCAGAGATGTACTTGATTGAACTCAGAAGCGGTACCATCCCAGGAAACATGTATTTGGAATTGCACTTCTAATGTGCTACAAGGTTTGAGATGAATGCTGGTAAATTGGTGCAGGCCTTAGAGCCAAACTGCAGCTACTGCTGGATTTTACAGTAGCCCCCAATAAACTTGTTCATACACTAGGTAAGAAATTTCTTTCCTCTTTCCCAGGGCTGCTGTTGGAGAGGTTCTTTCCTTTGCCATCAGCCTGTGCACATAGGCTACTGAATCATTATGGTCTGTTGCCAAAGACAAAAAGAGCCAAAGGGTGAGCTTTGCTGCTCTGTAGGGCTCTGTTCCAGTGCTGGGACAGTCAGCTGGGAGAGGGTGCCTCAATTCCCATGGGAATTGCACTGGGGTTCACACCAGGGGTAGGGCAACCCTGCACTGTGTGACAGGAGGGCACAACTGAGATCCTTAAATGTGCCCAGAAGGAGGCTGGTGACTGCAGCAGGGAGCAGCAGGAAGGTGTCTGCAGGCTGGGACCTCTGTGCCTGCCCTACAGGGAGATGTGCCGGTGCTGTGGAGGGTGAGGGCTGCACTTCCTGAGGGTGACAGCAGCACCCTTGCTCCACCTCTGTTTGTGGGAGCCCAGGAAGGGACCTTG
>VXBQ01009688.1:442324-474570 GCA_013400175.1 Phainopepla nitens
GGAGCCCAGGAAGGGACCTTGCCCTTGGGGAAGCAGGATCTGTCCCATACTCCTGCTGGATATGCACACCCTCAGTGCTGATCTCAGTGAAGTCCTACATGGAAGCGTAAGAACTCTGCAGGAGCTTGGGGTTTCCTGTATCTAGAACCATGCATGTGTTAAATCCGTAGTACTTAGCTGTGTAGTTAGAAAATACCAAGTAGAGAGGATGGGACCTTACCCATGCAGCCAACAAGGCAGAGAGGCTGGCCATGCCTCGATGAGTTTCAGCTCAGGATGGTCTGCTCTGGAGCTCATCCTTTGCTTTGGTTGGAAGCATGAGAAATCCCTGCCAGCCAGCACTGGGCAGTCAGGAAAAAAAAAAAACAAACCCTGGCTATCCACTTTGTACCAAGTGTTCCCTTCTTTACCATGACTTTCAAAAAAGTGACTGTACAAGTGAACAGCTGTCCTGGAAGTTCAGCCATTCAAAAAAAGGAGGCTTTTCTGCTGCATGTGGTCACAGCACAAGGACAGTTCAATTTCGTGTTTATTTTTGTGTTCATGCACAAATGTGGAATAGACGCAGAGGATTTAAAATGACTCACTGATCTCCCAAAGAAAGGAATATTTGATTTAATGGGTAAAGGTAAAGATAGTATTTTGATGTTGTTTTTGCAGAGATTCAGAAATGAGGGATGACAGAACTTCTTATTGCTGGGAATTCTTGTAGTTGACTTTTATTTATGTCCTTCAGCATAAAATATCACTCATTATGAAGTCTATTCACTGCTAAGTTCTGTATTTACAAGCCAGAGTTCTGGCTTTGTGCAGATACTCCACACTGGTTTGGTGTTCCAGTGGCCTAGTAATGTACCCTTAGTATGTATGAAACTCAACACTGGACTTTTGACCTCTGCAGTGATCTCTAGGAATCTGGGGCTAGTTGTGAAATGGCAGGATCATTCAGGACAGCAGTTTCTTTTTGTTGTTGTCGAACTTGTTATTTGTGGGGATCAAAGTTTGTAAATTTTAGAGATGAATTGTGACTGAATAATATTTGGCAGTCTTATCTGCTTTAAAATTTCCTCTTTCTTGAGCTGCTGGGTGAAGTCTGTCCAATAAAAATAATTTCCCCTTAACTGCCCACTTCCATTTGCTCATGAGAAGAAGAAATTTTTAGGTAAATGGGACTACACATAATGCTGCATTCATGAACTGATGTGAAAACCTCATGACTTAGTGAGTGTATGAAGCCACAGTCCAAACAAGTAATGTCTTTTTTGAAGCTGCCAGATCGAGGCCTTGGGGTTGGGGAAAGAAGGGTATCAGCACAGCTCAGACTGAAATAGCTTTTATTCAGCATTTTGGGTAAAATGAATAAACAGAATGGCTATGGTCAATCCAAAACTGAACACATGTTTGCATAAGGGTATTTATTTAGAATTTTTTATTTTAGGATTAAGTTCCATTTTTCAAGAATGCTTTTTTGAAATGAAAGGTTTTAAAAATCTATCTTTTATTATGTTTTGGCATGTGTGAAATGAACTGTTTGGGGCTGGATGTGGGTTTTTTTTTTTGTTTTTTTTTTTTTTTAAATCCATACTTTAAAAATCTCATCCATTTGGTTTAAGGACGTTCTGTGAATTCAGCTGCCCTTGGGCAGGTTCAGCTCTGAACTTGCACCCTCACAGTGTCTTACAGTGACCCCATTTTTAGCATCTGAATTTGGCGTTCTGGGTTTCATTTGTGTCTTTTTGTGTCAATGGGAAAACTGATTCATTCCATGGAGTTGGCAACAGATCATCAAGACACTTTTTGCAGCAATGCCAGCCATCTTCTTTAAAAGCACTTAACTCTATTGACTTGTTTACCTTGGTTATTTATGACCTTCCAGCCACGTGCTGTCCATTATTTGTTTTCCTTGGACTCACTTCCCTGCCCTCTCTGTTTCTCATTCCATTGCCTCCCTCGTTCCCCACTGAGCTCCCGCTCAGTCTGTGTTACACATGGCACACAGGGTGGCTAACTACAACTTGAAGTGACTTTTGACACAATTCCATTACAGGATAGGTGAACACCACAACTGCTCAAGTACGGGACATTCCGAGTGCCCAGCCAGGGCAGGAATCAAAGCTCCCTGCTGTGCTGTGCTTCATGAGCAACACTCAATGTTTCTCTCCCACTGCTTTGCTTTTATTTGATTTTGAAAATGAGAAAATGTTCAGTTTGTTGCTGTGTCAATATTAAGTATATATTTATTGTTTTTCAGACATACATACATATATAAAAATGCTATATATATATAATGTCAACGCATGGACATATGTACAGTAGATATTTTAAAGAGCTATTTATCAAGAAAAGTAAGTGTTATAAGTAAACAGAGTTTATATTTTATATATTATGTAGATAGCAAAAAAAAGAAAAAAGTGGTTAAATTATACTAGGACTTTTGGGGGTGGGGTTGGAGAAATGGGCAAGGACTGGTTCTAGCATTTTAAACAGCCAAACTACTTTGTACGGAAGCTGCCTGCTGTGCCTCTCAGCTGCAATATCTGTTTGTTTCTTCTTCTGGAAGATGATGTGCATTGTTACTTTTACATTGCTTGGGGAATGTAGTTAGTTTATTCTCGGCCAATTGGTATGTGCTGCTTAAAACATGGTTTCCTGCTGTTCTGCATATTTGCATTGATGGAATAAAAGGATCTTAACTGGCAAATAAAGACATAAAAGGATGTGATCCCAGCTGTCTCTGGTCTTTCCCCACACTTGTATTTTGGGGGGTGTGTGTGTGTATAATAACCATCACCTCTGCCTGGTTTCTGGCCTGCCTGTTGCGTTCAGCACATCAGAGTAAAACACATGGGCTTTGTGCTTGGAGGCGGGGATTTTGATGGAGGGAGAGGAAGAATGAAGTTTAACACTCATATTGAAGATTTTATGTATGGCAAAGACTGAACTAGTGCCTGTTGGGTTGATGTGTCTCGAGGGGACAGCTGCTTTTGTTGCCAAAGGATGCAAGTCCAATGTCACGGCAAAATTGGGACATCCCCCCCCGCCGCCTGGAGATCCTTTCTCCTGTATTTTCTCTTTCTTCTGGATCCTTTCACACCTTCTTTCTCCAGCACAGCCTGGAGATCCTCTTCTGACCTGACCACTGGTATTGTGGAATGTTTTTGCCTTCCCAGTCCCCAGCTCCCTCCAGTGACTTCCCCATGCCTACCTCCATCCATGCTCCCATCTGCCAGGAGCTGTCTGCTTATCTAGTGCTCCTTTTTTCCCCTGTATGTGGGAATATCTAAGGTCTTGTAAGGATCTTGTTATTCCAGCCCATCTGTTGCTGATTAAAACCTTCCTTGAGTATGAAGGAGCAGAAATTCTGGGATCTAAGGGAAGATTTATTGCCTCTGATGTGTAAAAAAGATAGAGCATTTCCTCCATTGCCTTTTTGAGCAGAGCCCACAGAAAGGTATTGGATTCTACTTGTGTCAGTGCACACTCCATTCCCAAGCACTGTGAAAGTATGTAAATCTGAGGCACAAATCTGTGAAGGGATGGGAAATCATCATCACTTACAGTGCACACTACCCTCAGATCACATAATCTTGTAAACTGTATAGTTGTCATATCTATATTACAGAGTTGGTATATTTTATATAAAAAAAACAGAGAGTGGTTTCATCACAGAAATGTAACATGTTAGCAACTTCTGTTACTACCACGGCAGTTATCATACTGTAAAGATGTACTAATGTTTATATACACATAAAATATTCTTTATCAGTTTTAATACACATTCTTTTCTTAGCCTGAAGAGAAGAAAAGCACAAGACAAGGAAGCATCAGTGCCCAAGTCTTCAGGAATTATAGTTTAATGTTTGCCTTGTCCTCATGAGTAAATGTAGTATAACCTTGCTCAGGTTTCCAGATCACCATCCCCAACCAATCAATTAGGCACTGAATTAGAATAGGACCAAATTTCACGGTATATCCTTTCCCATCAGCTATAGAGTAAAACAAGGCCTACTTGTCTTTCAAAGGCTAAAATGCAGAAATCCCTGGAAAACAGCACCTGGGGGAGCAATTACTGTGCAGCAGTGCTGAAGATACAGTGGGGTTATTAGTACAGCATTCCAGCACACAGTATATAACTGTACAGGTAAGTGAAAATGCAAGAGCGAGTATAAACATTCCACACTAATGAGGCTGCACAAGTGCTAAGGTAAACATTTCCAAACCTGTGTCAGCACACTGAGACACTTAAGTGAAGATTTATGAACCCAAGTAAAAGTTCTGCTTTTAAAACAAACTGCAAAAACGTAGGTGAGGGGAAAGACCTCTTGCCATTTACCCTAGTTTTTGAAGAACCAAGGCTTCCACAGTTCGCCCTGGCTTGTCGTGTTGTTTTCTGGAGCCCCTATTGATTAGCAGCTATGCAGTAAAAACAATGAGTGGCTTGTAGCCATAAATATTAATCAGATGAATGTTAAATGCATTGCATTGTTCTCTTTGGCAATGAAGAGTTTGCTGGGGCAGGGGTTATTAAAACATGCTGCTGTGCCAAAGGGAAGACGCACTTAATGCCTTTGCTATTTATTCCTCTTGGGCAGTGGAAAGCCATGGAGGTCTTTTGTGAGGCCAGTGGGAAGCCTGTGTTTCAGAGCTGACACAGGTGATGCTCAGCACAACAGGGCTTTATCCCAGCACTGCTCCAACGGGGTGACACAGCATGGGTCTTCCTAGGGCAGCCTTTCCAGGGTTGGAGGCTGGGAGAAGGTGTCTTCTCTGCTCGGGCCCATGTGCCTGTGCTGGTCACAGCTGCAGTCACCGTGTTCAACATGGAAGGAGGAAATTTCCACCAGATGTCCCCAGCAGGCAGCTCTTGGAGTCACCAGACCTGCCACCTGTCCCACAGCACTGGCCTAGTCCAAGCTGAAACTCGTGTCCTGCTCACGCTACCTCTTCCAATGTGTTTTCCCCTTGGGAGTGCTCCAGCTAGTGCATTTAGCGCCACAAACTTTGGTGTGCACCACATCTTCGCTTTAAAATTCATCATTGCAGCTCCACAAACAGTTCCTGAGGGATGAGGCAGGGCTGCTGCCAAGCCCAGGGCACCACTCCTTCCTCTTGTCCCCAACTGCTTGTTCCTGCCTTGCCTGGGTACAGGCACTGGGGAGAATGTGTGCGGCCGCCTGGTTAATGCAGTCATGGATTTAGCTGAAAACAACACGGCTGAGGTTTTTACTAGGTTAGTTTTCAGGCAGAACAATTCCCTGCCCTGAGTCATCGTCGACAGAAACTTATGCCAAATCACTCTAATAGCAGAATGTAAATAGAAACCAGGTCTGTTAACTGCCAGAAATACGCTTCTTTCATCAGATCAAAGAGTTGGTAGAGTAATTACAGAATAATAAACAAGTCCAAAAGAAAAGCTAATAGAGGAAAAACAACTTTAAATTCTGCATGTCCCTACAAAAGGATTTACAGGTAAGCAAGTGTTTCTGAAGTGGCCCCTCCTCCAGACATGGAAGTGGTGTATATACAGATTCTAGAGAAATGTTTCACAGCCTCTTCCAGTTTGTTTTAATAACTCTGCCCTTCACAGTTAATCACATCTTGCAGACTAAAGGCTTTTGCAGATTATCAGATCCCATCCAGGCAATGACAACAGCCTCTGAATGCAACTGGTGTTGTCACTTGTGCAAGTGAGTTTTACATGGTGTTTCAGCCAAACCTGGAAAAGCTGAAACCCACTTTTCAGACTTTGAGAAGGCAGAGATAGTTGGAAATGGAAATAGTGCTTGATAGGCTTCTTTATTTTGCCAATGCTATCCCTAAATTGCTAGATTTTATATTTTAACACTCCTTTTCAGTGCTGCTGGCTATGTATCTTATGGAAGTACCTGTGATGAAAAGATGCCTTCCATTACCAGTTGTGGCAAACTCTCCAGCTCAAGAAGGAAGGTAATCAGAATGTCAGATAAGGTAATCAGAATCAGGATAAAAAGCAGATTCAGAAGAAACCAGAACTTTCCTGGGCTTTGATGATTGACTCTATCCTGTTAATTGTTAGAAACATCCCAAGCATGATTTCTGCCTTGGATCAACTTATATTTGTCTTGATCCTTTCTGTGGCACTGTTAGGAAGTCAGCACACAGCAGACATGAATCCCACTAAGGGTTGAAACCACCCTCTTTTTTGGTGATTATGAAATTAACAATTGGAATTCTGTGCCAACAGGCCTAGTGGCAGAGGATGGGGCTCGGTGCTTCCTCTGCTGCTGCAGATTCAGCCGAGTGTTGAGGACTGATTGGCAGAATGGAAGGATGTTGGGATTACAAAACTTGTGTGTCAAGAAATGAGTCTGTCTGTGTCTCAGCGTGAGGAAAATGCAGGTATAAACTGTGCCAAGCTCTTTCAGCACAACGTTTTTTGTTAAAATGCACTATTTTTTTCATTCACTTTTTTATGCCTTTTGCATGCAGTTCCCTGACAACATAAACAACTTTCTGGGAGATGTCCTGCCCTTTTGGCTTACAGACCTTGATACCTGGAATTAATTCCTGTCTAGGCCTACTGCAGGAGCTGGGCATCTGTGAAGAAGAAAGGACTAAGTGACTTCCTGAATTGACAAAGCTCCCAGCCATCCAGCCATGTTTGGCAAACTTTGTACTGCTTCACACATATGAAGTGTCTTATGAACAAATCCCCTCAAAATGAACTGTTGTGATTATTCCCATTTTGCAGCTGGCAAGGTGGAGGCAGAAGTGAAGTTGGTGAGATCACTCTCTAATTTCTCTCTCTTTTTTTTTTTATTTCTTATTTTTTTAATTTGTAGCTTCTAACCTAAGGCAGATTTGGGCAGGATTTATCTCCTTTTATGGATGAAATGGTCAGAACTATTTAGCTTAATAAAATGATTTTTATATTCCTTACTGTGAGGATGGTGAGACTCTGGCACAAGTTGCCCAGAGAAGTTGTGGATGCCCCATCCCTGTCACTACAACAGGCTAGGTTGGATGGGATATGGAGCGCCCTCATCTAGTGTAAGATGTCCCTGCCCATGGCAGGGGAGTTGGAATTAGATGATCTTGAAGGTCCCTTCCAACGCAAACCATTCTATGATTCTATGATTTTAAAACTAGTACTGGAAGATTTGAAATTACAGTTAATATTTCTGTTTAAAACAGGTTCTCACTAGCTTCATGAGGAAGGTACATACCATTACCTTCACCTTGCCTTTTGAAAATTAGAGATGAATGGCAACCCATGCTGCTCAAGGCCATGCAGAACAAGTCTATGACAGCCAGATCCACATTCTGCTGCTTTAATTTCTAGTTCCCTTTAAATAGTTCTCAAACCTAATATAATTCTCAATCATTCTAATTAATATAATTAGTCATATATAATTAATGCCTAATGTGCTGTTGCAGTTCGTGAATAGCAAATAAGCTGAGGTTGGCTGCACAGTCTGTGTTCAAATTCATCTGTTTGGAATAGTGCTAGCAGCACCAAAGCCTACACCAGCAGCTTCCCAGCTATGTGAATACATGTTGTGCAGTTCCATCTGTGGAGGAGAAGGTGAGACTGCACTCTCCATGAACTGATTTTAAAACCAAGCTGATAAAATTAGCACCAGATCCATGTGCTGACCAGAAAGTCACTGGAATAACCAATCTGGTAGCACAAAGCTGCACTTCCTGTCGTGTGTTTTGAGAAAGGATGTTAGAGGGGTGTATCTGCCTACAGCCTATAGCTCACAATGCTCAGCTTGACAAGGATTTCTGCCCTCAAATCCTTCAGGGAACATTGCTTTCAGTTCCCAACACCAAGTCTTCAATGGTAATAGCTGCAAATCATTGCTTGTAGAGGCAGATGACAATCATCCTGGTGTAATTCAGAAATTGGTGGGGTAAATTGTCCTGTGATTTTTACAACTTAGCATTAAAGCAGGACATCGACAGTACCTCTAAAAACCACAGGAATGCAGACCTAGAAGGCTGACAGAAAATCACCGTCAGTAGAGAGGCGGAGACTACTTTGTCCCGTCACAAAATAAACACCCGTTCACCATTCCAGCTATACAGCTTGTCTTCATATATTAAAACAAGCCTGCAAACCATGACTGATATAATTTCGAGTCGTTAATTAGTTGCTGCTCAATCCTCTATGAATGCGCTAGCAAAGCCCTCAGAGCTTCACTGAGATCAAAAGGCTGCTTGTGCACAGGGCTCCCCTCCCCCTGGGCAGGCGGGCTTCCTGAAAGAAAACGATCAAGTGACAAATTATTCTTTGGAGGTACGAGTGCTGTGTCTGCTGGGTTGCTCTGGTCGGATCCGATCCTTTCACCCCTACATCAGTGGTCCCAGCGGAGCGGCTGGGTTGGGCTCCTGCCTTTGAGCCGAGGGCTCACAGCAGGGTGGAGCTGTGAATTTGTCTCCGTGGCCAAACGTGCCGGCAGCTACTTGGGCGCTGTTCTCAGCACAGGCTGTGGCCGAGGAGGGCAGAAATGGGGTGCGAAGCTTAACCATCAAATAGTTTGGCTTGGAAGGGACTGTAAAGCTCATCTAGACCAGTTCTCCTGCAAGGAGCAGGGGCACCTTCAACTAGACCAGGTAACTCAGCTCCCCATGCAAGATGACAATCAGTGTTTTCTGGGACGGAGCATCCACCACCTCTGTAATCAGGGATACTTGGTTGAGTGAGGAAAACAATAGGAAGAATCTAATTACAATATACAGCTTGTCACCTGGAACTGGATTCTGGGCACATTTGTGGCTTTGGTACAAAGAGAAATATTGCAAAGACTGAACTCATTCCTAATTTCTACTTGGTTTCTCATTTTCTTGCAGATACCTGCATATTTTTGCCTCGCCTCCAGCCATATATAGGATCATAAAAACTATACCTCATCCAAATACTACAACTCTTGATTAGGCTGTTCAAGATGTCTTATTTAATTTTCCCATTGTCCTTAAACTGACCAACCTTTGTCGCATTGTCACCTCATTGTCCTTTCTCAATTAAAGAGTAGCAAACCCGAAATAATATTGAGACTGTTTATCAGTTACTCTGTAGTGCCCCAAATGTGCCATGCTCAGTGACAGCACAAAGCGTGTGTTTGGTGCTATTTAAAAACTTGCAAGCCTTTTTCAGGCAAAAATGTCAATCTTAACAGCTACTAATCAGGTTGGTAGAAGAATAATTAGGGCAGGCACAGCTGAGGTTACACAACAAATCAAAGTTATGACTAGAATCCAGAAGATATCATCCTTAAAAAAAATCACTATCATAATCTTAAAAAAAAGCCCTTTACATTTGGAGCAAGCAACAGCAGCTGGTTATTTCCTTCATAATTATCTTGCAGTTCCTGTATATCTTTGCAGACAAAACCATGTCACCTCTGAAGAACACTCCTTCTTTAGCAGGATGAGAAAACACAGAAGTAGGACACATTTGAACTCAGATTTCCAAGTTCAGCCGCTCCTCTTGCTATTTTCAGCCCTGTAAGCCTTTTCCTTGCCGTCATCTGGGGATGTGTGTTCATGATTATAGGGACAGCGTTTGGTCTGCTTGGAGACAGACCTGCCTGTTGTGCCTTCATGCTAAAATGAAAGGCTGAATTCCCCTTTGATGCCAAACAGCTTTGTCATTTTTTTTTTTTTTACCTTGGAGTGTTATATTTTTTCCATCTGACTTCAACACGGAATTAAGTTGTGAACATTAACAGTGCCAACATTTGCATTCTTCTCTCAGGTAGAATGTAAACAGCAGAGTGATGCTGTTTTGGCCAGGAAACGGGGCCCAGCTTTTCCATGTCTGCTGATCTTCATAATGAAAAGGTTATGTGAATGTATAAGTAAATTGTCCTTTCCATTAACACAGCCCTACTCTCCATCTGGAAATATTAATGCTTCCGAAAAAATATGAGATGATATCTTAGAAAAGCTGAAATGACCCAACTTGTAACTTCTTTCCTGAGCATCAATCATTTCCTATAACGACAGGCACAAGGGATGGTGCATTAGCAGGCTGGAAGTACACACAGAATCTGATATGCTGAAGATATTATCAGATGAGTATATATATATATTTTTTAAAAGTACAAATTCCATCAATTTAGAGCAAATGAAACCCACACGAGAATTTCACTTTCTGTAATTCCACTGATAGGTCAGTCACACAGGACAGACTGAACTGACTTTCCAAGAGCAGCATATCGTTCACAGAAAATTAGTGCAGCCTTAACAGCAAAAGCAGTGATTTTCATGAAGAAACATAGGCACAATGCAGTTCATATTTTCTAATAAAATACATTAACAATGCCTGTTTGGCTTCCTTCTCACGTGACCTTTTATGTCAGTGAGTGATTCACTCGAGCAATATGAAGATATCAGTACAAAATGCAAGCACAGTGATACTCAGAGTCACAGATAAAAACAAGAGATGCAGTATGCTAGCAGGGTACTAATTAGTTTGGCTCTGCTATCTCAGCTAATCCCCAGTCAATTCCAAACCTGTTTCCCTTTTATCTTTTATGTGTGCTACCTTTTCTGATGTTATTGCAGTTTAAAAAGATTAAATGTTTAGGTTATCGTGGTTTGGATAAATGCCTGGTTATGTATTATTGATTAACGATGTATTAATCAATTTTATTATAAGCACAATTCTCCACTTGGCTAACTGACACTAGGAGCTATAAATGATTAAATTCTGCTTTCATTTTCAGTGGCAAGAAAGAGATTCTGTCAACAGGAGTGAAGATACTTTATGTCCCTCGACAAGGGAAAATAAGGTTATTATTCGTTTTATGAAAATATAAAATGTTTTCAATTAAATATTTAAGTCATGAGTCACTTGTGTGCTTTACAACACTGAGTTACAGCATAAAGAGTCACTTGGCAAGTGCAGGTGGATGTAGAAGGACAGTTAAAAGATAAAAAGGCTGTTAGAGTAAGAAAGTCCAACTCAAAAAATAGGTTAGTCATCTTTGTTTTGCTGTGGATATGTCACCACATAATAATTGTTGTAGCCATTAGCACTTCATGCTCAACCTACGCTTTTAATTTTATTTGTGTTTTGAAAAATCTCAAATTCTTTAATTCATTTCCCACTGACCTAAATAATTATGTAATATTTACAACTGATCTCACTATAACCTCTTATGTTAGAAACAGGCACCATTAAGGAAATCTCTGTGTAGCAGAAGCTTTCTATATATGGTGTTTAGACACTTTACTGGGGAAGAACATTCATTTTATTGTTTTTAAGCACAGGTGTTGATTATATGCTGTATTTTTGCTCAGCTAAATCCTTCAGAACCTAATTTTATTTAGGCGTTTTTAGCAATGGCATACCATTCTGTTAACATTTTGTATCTCCTGAACTATAAATTAGTGCTAAAATAAATTGGGTTAGCTTCAGGCTTCTTCAGAGCACCACTACAGCAATCTAATACATCCTGACAAGGCCAGAAATGAATGACTGAAAATTACACGAGATTTAATTTGTTTCCTGAACCGTGTGATATTGGTTAGCTCCCGCCACCACCGAGCAGCTCTCATCCCGAGTCAAGTGCCATCTATCGATAAAAGATGTATTTGAGTTGAGGAAGCCCCAGGTGACCAACAATGGAACCAGCCTGCCACCTGCTGCCCAGCGGAATTATTTCAAGATGTGCTGGGACTTGGACCGACCCAACAAAAAACACAGTCCTGTGTGAGCTGGGTTTGGCAAAAGCCTTGCCCATTCTGCAAGAGTGTGCTTTCTCCACGGCTACTTCAAAAGTGTGGGGCAAGGTTAAAATATCGGGATGTTCTGTGCATTTGAAAACAGGCTCCATAACCTCAGCAGCTGCCTTGTCTTCTCTCTCTGGCGCTGGGGAGGCCATAGCTCGAGTGCTGTGCCCAGTTCTGGGACCCTCAGTTCAAGAATGATGCTGAGGTGCAGGAGCAGGTCCAGAGAAAGGCAATGGAGCTGGGGAAGGGTCTGGAGCACAAGTCCTCTGAGGAGCAGCTGTGGGAGCTGGGGCTGTTGAGCCTGGAAAAAAGGAGGCTCAGACCTTATCGCTCTCTACAACTGCCTGAAAGGAGGCTGCACCCAGCTGGGGATCAGTCTCCTCTCCCGAATTCCAGGTTGGGCTTAAGGAAGAATTTCTTCACAGAAAGAGCGTCTAAACATTGGAATGGGCTGCCCAGGGAGGTGGGGGACTCACTGTCCCTGGAAGTGGGCTAAGGAAAGGCTGAACTTGGCACTCTGGTCTCATTGACACAGGAGGTGTTTGGTCAAAGGTCGGATCTGACGATCTCGAAGGTCTTTTCCAACCCACTGCCTCCGTGATTCTAGCACTTCAAAATCTTGCTGCAGCGAACTCAGGCACTCGATGGCCTCGTTCAAGTTTCTCGTTTTGGAAAGGGGCCACGAGCTGAAAACCCCACTCCTGCGGCGGGCAGCTCCTTGCACTCGCACAGAGGGGCTGGCCAGGCCCCAGAGACGAACATCACCAACAACTACTGAAGAACCCTAACCCGGAATCAAAGTCACACTGCTAGTTTGACGGCCCACAGTTTTGGCAACACAGGCTGATATTTCAGGCTTTCAACAGCTATATGTAGGTGCTTTATCTGTTTCGAGGGGTGGGATATTCAGCATCCAAGACTTAGATCATATGCGCCTGAGTAAATCCTGGTTTTGCGAAATGCACTTCCATTTCTTTCCACGTTTCCCAGAGGTCTCTCTCTAAGTAACCCGTCCCTCGGAGTCACGGCGGAGGGGGGCAAAAGCGCCGAGCCCACCCACTGCAGCAAACAACGCAGCGCCGCCTCAGCGCAGCCCGCGCCATGCGGGCGGCCGGCTCTGAGGGACGCGTGCCCTCTGAGGGCAGCGGGACTGAGCTCAGGGGTGACGGGGGGCACAGGGGAGNGTGTGCCCCTGTTTTCCTCCGGGACTGTGGCGGAGGCCGGGAATTGGGCCCCGAGGTACGGCCGGGTGGGGGGAGCCTGCGGCGGGGCCTGCGAGGGAAGGGTGCTCGGCCGGGGGCAGAGCGCGGTGGCTCCGCAGCCCGGGCCTGTGCGGCGCTGCTGCTTCACCTGGAGCGACGCTCAGTGATCCCGGGAAAGCCGCTGCTGAGGCCGAAAACGCCGTGATTGAAGATAGGACGAGCTAATGGCACCCTTCTGTACAGCACACTGCCAGTGAGCTGGCTAAGGATTTGTTTTCCCCCTTTCTTTTTCCAGTTTATTGAAGACGGGTGTAAATATTGGAATATTGGTCGTTTGTCTAATAGGAAAATACAAATCCTAAATTGTGAGGGAGGAAGTAAATTATCTTCCTCCTTTTACCACTGAGCAAATAAAATGTACCGCTGTTATAGTGCTAGTTTAAAATTATTAAAATAGTATTCCTGACTAATAGGTCGTGCTGTTACTTTTCAAATTATGTTTAATGTTCCTGTTCTGTGTCCTTTCACCTTTCCACAAGTGGTATGGGCTAGTGTTTTCTTTTTTTTTGTTTCCTTTCTTTTTTTATTTTTAATTTTAATTTTTCTAAATGACACTAAATTCAGCTTTTAAAATTTTGAAAATGTAAATGAAAATCTGAAAATTTTCAAAAGTAGTTGAGTGTCTGTCGCATCTTAAGTCTGCTTTTAGACATGGCTGCAACGTAAACAGTGAGCACTCTAGTCAGTGGACCCCTAAATGCACCATACATAAATATCACAGTCATTTTCATAAGGATAGCACGGGACTGGAATGTGTTGCAAGTAATATTTATCTCTTTTTTCTCTGGTTTTGAAATAATATTTGGCCTATCTCAGAAAGCACTAATTCAGTAGTTTGCTGGTTTGTATTTTGCTGTCTGGTCTTGGCCCTGATCCTACAAAGCACTAAAAACTGAGATAATTTGAAACACAAATAAGCTTACTGGATATACAAGTTTAAATGTTTGCACTCTCTATAAAATTGTGGCCTCTGTTTATATCTGTAAGTGCTTTGCTCCTGATGTCTACTTGGGTTCTGCAAGGAAAAGAAGAATTCAGCTATAAAAGCTTCTCAGTGCATCATTCACCACTCTGTAGTCAAAATAAATTATTTTTCTCCAAGTTTTGCAGCTGTCTCTGGACATAAAAGTTCAGATTGTTCTCAGTCCTTTGAGTTAGGAAACACATTTCTCACGTTTGCAGGCCTGCAGAGGAGAGAGAATTGATAGTCAGAGGGTTGAACTGAATTGAAATGTCATTTACAGCTGTTACGATACACAGAGCACTCACTGGAATTTACCTTTGTTCCCACTTCAGGGATGAGGCATTTGTTTGGTTTTAGTGCTGGAATAAGGAGCTCAAGGCTGTGGCTGTTACAGCAGCTGGTAACAACATGAACATTTAATTTGTGTCTGCAACTTAAGGAGGAGCTACATCCGACCTTACCCTGTCACCTCTGTGCCACTGAGGCCAACACTGGCTTGTCCTTGCTTCTAATTACCTTGGCTGGTAGGTAAGAAACATATTCATTTTACTTACATGGGCAATAGTTCTATGTGACTAGGGTTTTTGTAGCCAAAATTTTGTCAGACTGGTAACTGTATTTTTTATATTGGTTTTGAAGTACAGAGTATGGTGTAAAATACTTAAGTGTTTCTCCAGCAATTTTTTAGAAAACTTTTTGAGAATTAGCATCATTTTCTATGTGAACAATTTTTTTAGATCCCTGAATTTTGTTTGTAAAGTTGGTATCTTTAGACCTTGTTTAGAATAAATTACGTTTATAATTGTTCGAGTTAGTACCTGGCAAAAAAAATCTCGGAAGGTTTTAATATTCTGTAGGGTTTATTTATGCTGTAGAGCCATAAACAGTCAACTTCTCTCAGTGTGCAAAATTACTTGACCTTAGAGCAAGAGGGAAGTATTCTTGTAAGTCTTCAGAGGAACTCATTGTTTCTCCAGAAGCAGTCAGTCATGGCTGATGACTCTCAGAGAAACTTCCGCTCAGTGTATTACGAAAAGGTGGGGTTCCGCGGAGTTGAAGAAAAGAAGTCGCTGGAAATTCTGTTAAAGGATGACCGCCTGGGCAAGTTGATTTCACTGTGTGCTCTGTTTCTTGGTGATTAGGGGCTGGGAAGGGAGTAATAGAAAATGTTTACCTGCTGTGCTTAATACTTACCTGTTTTGCATCTTTTACCAATAATCCCTCAGTTAGTGCTAGCAGAGCTTTGATTTTAAAAGATCTGGAAATCTGATTTTTAAAACTGGTAAAGATCTGTCAGCTTGCTTGTTTCTTCTTTTTTCCTTCTCTCATTCTCTGTGCCCAAGAAACTGAATGATTTTTAGGGAAAGCAGTTTTAATGTGAGAATGTGTGGTCTCATGCTGTCAGTTCCACCTAACTCGAAAGCAATGAAGATGTTATTGCTGTTGGTCCCTGAGGAGTGGCACATCTCTGACGGAACAGAAAGATAAATGCTGTCCTTTTAAAAAAGGCCTTAATTGTTTTGACAGTGACGTGCTTTACAAAATGCCTGTAAAAATGGTCCAGTTTCCTCCTGATGAAACCTGGAGTAGTTTTACTATAAGTCAGGCCAACATGAAAGCAGTGAAAGCATTCGTTGATAATATGTGATGAAATAGGGAATTTCAATCTGCAACTAAAGTTTGTCATACTTAGCTAGGTCAGAGATGCAGGGTCTATTTATAGCCATATTTAAATTTGTCCTGATTTTTTTTTCTCTTCATTTCTTTACAGATATTGAGAAGCTTTGCACATTTAGCCAAAGGTTCCCTCTTCCATCCATGTACCGTATACTGGTGTGGAAAGTGCTTCTAGGTATGAAGTGTAACTGGAATGTTGAATGTAGGAAGGTTCAATTTTTTCTCATTGGTTTGGTTTTTTTGCTTTGGTCTTTAAAGCAGTAATGACATGGATTGTTCTGTGCTACCTTGCATACTGATACATATTTAGCCTACTTTTGTATCCATTTCGGATGCACAATGGCAATTATAAAGTTATAAAGTTATTATAAATTATAAGTTTTTGAGAACTTTGCTGAGATGTGCCTAGGAGAGTGTGTTTCTGTATTTAACTTTGTAACACTATCCGAGTATATTTATGAAATGGATTTGAAATGTGGATCATAAGAAGTCTTCAATATCTGGTAAGATATTCAGTTGTGCTCCTGAAATAACAGGCAGTTAAGTTGAAGTAAAGTTGTGATTAATTTTAACCTGGGTGAAGCATGGAATGCCTGTTTATTCTAAATAGAAGCTTCATATTCTGCAGAATATTAGTTTCTTATGGTTTTGCTTCTGGCTTTGAATTTTTTTTGCCATTGAAGGAGATACAAGGCTGAAGACAAGTTAATGGTATCCCCAGAAACTGTAAAAACCATGAATAGATTATATTTTCCTAGAAGTGCACTAGTCATTTGACTAATTAAAAAGTACTAAGTGACTTTGCACTAACTGGTCAAGTGCATTGTTTGACTAGATGCAAGATAATGTCCACTTGGAGACAGAAGGGGTTTAAAAAAAAATCTTAATTTTTTAATTCATTTTTCCCCCTCCAATTTTCTACATTTTGAGAGTTGTGGCTTCATATTCCTGATTATGTGGATTTTTTTCCTGATTATGTAAGCCTTTTTTTGGCAAAGGTAGGAAATGAACAGTGCACAGAAGGGGCAAGATGTAATTACAAAACTTGAAGTTCTTGGCGTTGAACTTACAGAGTAGTCCTACTTGATAAAAGGCTCTGCCATTAGAAACATTATTGTACCCTGGGCACTAGTGAAGTAGTCAGCATCCTTTAAAATATTAGTGGTGGGAAATATAGCATAGGAGTTTTGGACAAGCAACTCAGTACAGAATCCTTCAGCCAACATTATAATAGCAAAACATATCTCTTTGCAAAATTATGGCTCACTGCAGAGCCAGGTCTTGGGCTGTTCCAGATAAAGGATCTGTGAATTATATGGTAACACAAAACACCACCTGAGTCAACTGCATGGAAAATTATACTGGTCCTTAAAAGTATTTTGTATTTTAAACCCAGAGTGATTCATTTCACAGCATGAAGTTGTTTCAGGGCAGGTTTAGGCTGGATATCAGAATAAGGTTCTTCACCTTATTCTGAAGGTGGTGGTTGGGCACTGGAACAGGCTTCCCAGGGAAGTGGTCACAGCACAAAGCCTGACAGAGTTCAAGAAGTGAACTCTGCTCTCAGGCACACGTGTGATTTTTTGGAGTGGTCTTGTGCAGGGCCAGGAGGGGCACTCATGGTTCTTGTGGGTCCCTTCAAACCTGCAATATTCTATGATTTCAAGTATTGGTGCTGTCATTCTGTGACATGCCTTGGGTGAACAGAGGCTCAGGGACTTTTCTTACACTGCACTTCAGTGTTAACAGTTGTTAGAAAAGCTGGTATTGAGAAGGACAGTGCCAAATATCTCTTCCTAAATGGTTGGAACCACAGCCCAGTCCGTTTCTAGTGGAAGGGGTTACATGATCTTTAAATAATGTTAATAATTTAAGAAAAGGAAGTCTGTCCTGTTGACAAAACTCTCTCAGTCATGTACCAAGGCTTGCTGATGTCCCAGGTGACAATGATGTGTCAGCAATGCCTCCATTCCCTTCCTGTTCGAGGATGACTCATGATGGTTTCCAGGCACCCCTCTCTTGTTTCAGCTTCATTTTGCCTGCCTAAGGTTGTCCTCTGTGTTTGAGGAGAGCAGTTGGCAGTATGTACACACAGTTATGATGTTGACTCTCTTTTGGCATATTGTGAAAAATGTCTTGCTTTCTTCCAGCTTTTGGAATGCAGGCAGGTTTGCAGCTGGAAAAGAAAAGATAATTTTCTGTCTGATGTGGTTGTTCCTCAACTCAGCCATTTCATGGTTTAACACTTGGCAGGAATATTTTTTCTTTAAATGAGAGTTGAAAGGAGCGGGTAGCTTGTTTCAGAACTGGCTTTTGAAGAATACTTTGTTCTCATAGGTTTCTACACTGAGAAGAATTCTGCTCCAATAGTGATAGGGAAATGGCATTTTTTTGCCTAGATGTATGTAAGTTTTTATTTCTTTTGAAATCTGTGATAGTTTTGTTATGAACATCAGTGCATGGCAAGATTGAGTCTCGAGTAAGGGGAAGGATTGAGTATCTCTTCTGGAGATGCTGTAATTTTCTTTGCTTTTCTACTTAAGTACTTTTAAAGATTTTTTTTCCTCCCAGGAAACTAGAAAAGATATTTGTGTTGTGCTAAGAAAATAACAAATGTTACTTTACAAGTGACTATGTGGCATTCTTAAGTTTTAATCTTTAATTGATCCAACTGATCGATTTTGGTTTTTGAATGTCATTTTAGGGAGAATTAATCTCTGATACAGTGAGTAAAGACTTTTCTGGCAGTAAAGTAATACTGCAGTGAAAAGTATCTTTGCATTAGTTAATTGCAAAGATGTATATATGCTCTGTCATCTCAGACAAAGTGTAGAATTTGAGAAAATGTAGTGCTAATGTATATAAAAATCATTCTACACTGACTTTGTTTTCCAGATAAACGGAAGCTGGGCACAAATATACAACTAACATTGTGCTGAAAACTAGATAGGTATAAAAAGTAGGACTCCTTACAATTGCTTATATGTTTTTCTTTTAATTTATTAATTTTTTTTTTTTTTTTTTTTTTAGGAATTATTCCTCCTCACCACGAATCTCATGCTTTGGTGATGAAGTACCGGAAGGAGCAGTACTGGGATATTCACCATGCTCTTCGTGTGATTCGGTTTATTAACGATTCTACCCCACAGGTTGATGTTTTTCTGCGTGTGCATCAACTGGAATCAGGAAAATTGCCTCGAAACGTAGCTTTTCCATTGGTCAGTGGCAGTTTTAACAGTCTTCTAAATACAGTACTTCCTTGAACTTGAAACTGAAAACCAGGGAGAAACTGAACTGCAAGTCACCCCACAAATGCTTGTAGATAGACCAAGTAAGGTGAATGGAAAACAGAGAAGTACTACTATAAAATAAGGAATTTTAGTCAAAGTGCTTTTATCTTTTCCTTCCCCTAAGTACTTATGTAAGATTTTATGCTGTAAAATCTCTTTTGTGCATTTTGCCTGCTAGGTTTCAAGCCTTTTGTACTCCAGGGCACTTCAGTTTTTTATAGCACTGAAATGAAAATGATGTCCTATCATTGGAGCTCCTGGGTTCTTACGTGTCCTGGTACAAGGGTAATTCAGAGCATGTACAAGCAGTGATTTAATGCAAGTTGCATCAGATATTTAAATTATTTGTTTTAAGATCTAGACTTTAGTGTACTGTCTCCTTTTTTTTCTTAGTCTGAACTGACCTGGGCTTCTGTCAGGTAATGTACATACTCTGCTATTCACAGTGTACACCCATATGGTTAAACCAGGCAGTGTTGTGATGGTAAATTAGTAGTGTGATGATGAAAACAATGTGTGGTTCTTTCTTTTCTCCATGAAATAGGAGATGATGAAGGGTGGATTTTGTCCTGTAGTTAATTTATTTGTGTTCACTCTAGCCCAGCTTAATTTGTAATTCTTCAGCTGTAGTCACAAATTTTGACATAAGTAGTTAAAGAAAAGTTCAAAATAAAAAAAGGTGCAAGGTAATATGGAAAATTCAGTAATATTTAGAACTGGAGGATTACCTGCAGCAGAGGAGGGAATGTTTTCATACCCTTACCATTTCCTAGGAATGTGGCCATCCTACCCTGCAAATTTCCAGTAGAGAAATTTTGTTGATTTTAGCATGTGATGCAGTGGGCTGAAAATTTTAGCATGTGATGCAATGGGCTGAAAATTGCTCCCTTCTAGAGCAGTATTGCCTTCTGAGCAAATGTTTTGTCAGTGCATCCCAGAGCTGCTCTCGGCACTCCAGTGAGGTTTCATAGCATTGCTGTTTAGCAGAGCCCCAGTCATTAGTCTTGTAACTCAGGTTTCTTTTGCTGCTTCAGAAAGCATTTGTTCTCTTTTCAGTGCAGTCACTGTCCCCTTAAACTTATGAGAGGTTACTATTGGTAGTGATGCAGGTGTTTTACTGTAGAGGCAGAGGGAGATAAAGAGGTGTCAGATTGATCTAAATATTTTGAAATGTTTTGAGTAACAGATGGAAGTCTGCTGAGTGTTTTGTGCATCTGAATGCAGAGAGTTCTAGTAGGGATATGTGTGTATTGCAGCAGTCTGTGAGGGCAGAGACATATCCCAGTAGTAGTTAAGACTCTCTATACACTAAAGCATGTTTTGGTTTTAAAAGCAAGACAAGTTTTACTTGCTCTGTTTTAATAGATATCTGTCATCATTGTGCAGCTGCTGCCCGATGTCTCGTTTGGGAATGTCAGAACAGCTCTTTGTGTATCTTGATTCCTGTTTTTTTCCCCCAAATAGCAGAGAAAATGAATATGAGAATAATTTAAATCAGAATAGTCCAATACTTCTGTGTTGTTCACTTTTTCTTGGTTTGTTTTTCAGGAACCCGAAGATGAAGTGTTTCTTGCTATTGCTAAAGCAATGGAGGAAATGGTAGAGGATCCAATAGAATGCTATTGGCTTGTCAGTTGCTTTGTGAATCAGCTGAACAGCAAGCACAAAGATTCATTACAACAACTGGTAAGGAAAAAAGAAATTTTTTTTTTAATTTTTCTGAGGAGAAGCAGTCACGGAAAGTATTAATACAGGGAGACAACGGGAGCATCAGAAGTGGCACCCTTGGATTCTGTTCCACCAGCTATTTTGAGAATAGGGGAGGAGTGCTTTTTGCATTGTGATTGTGCTGCGCTGTCTAATGTAACATTAGAAATTGTTTTTGTTTGCTACATGGTAATTGTAAATTGTATTTTTGTCTGAAGGTTACATTGTATCTAGTTGAATTATAAGTCTTACAAATTGATCACTTAAGAATTTTTTTAAACAAATAAAAATGTCAAAAGTGAAGAACGTCTTGATGTGTGTCTGCTGCTTTTTAGGCTGCGTCTCTGGCATCATATGCTGCTCATTGGATGATAGACAAAGCACAGTTTTGCTTTATAAATGGAGCAGAGTACTCTGTCTTCAGAAAAGCAGTATGTTGCAAATCAAGTTACAATAAAAAGCTGAGTAGTTTTCTTTTAGCACTGATCATTTAAACGCTATCATAGAATATTCATTCTGGATTTCTGTCTTATTGATTTATAAAATTAAAATTTGATTGTAATGTGTACTTACCAAAATGATGAAAGTTCTTGTAATTCATCAAATAGCCTTAACAGATAAGGAGTTTTAGTTAACAGTATCCTCTGAGGTACAAGTATCGAGTACCTGTGCAACAGCAATTGCTGAATAGAAATTTGCTGTGGAAAATTATGCCTGCCCTTGTTAGTTCTTTTGGAACTGTGAAATAATTTTTAAACCTGCCTCTTGTTTCTGTGAGTGGTACATTCAACTATACCAGTTCAAAGGAGAAAAGAAAATTTTTAAACTGTGTTCATATGATGTAAAGAGTGCCAAGTGTCTCCCTCCCTAATTTTTTTTTTTTTTGGTAATACAATCAATGTACCAAGACTCAGTAGGTGAGAATATAGGCAAAGGAGGTATTTTCTGCCTCTGATAGCTGGAGTCCTTAGCAGTTTGCCTAACTATGACAAAGCATAAGGGTAGTCAAGAATTTATGAAAATATGTATTGTGTTACATTAAAATTTAAACAAGATGAGAAAATTATCCACGTGTTTATGCCTTAAATACTAAGGGTTTTTAAACAATAAATCAATGTCCAGCTTTTAATGGGTTGCCCAGGGATTTACTGTCAGAATTGATTTTTTGGGTTTTGCTGCATTGTGTGTTGATTTTTTTGGATGTGTGCTAAGGCAATTAGGTTTGAGGGGAATGAAACTCAATTTTACTTGTGAAGGTAGCAGTAATTAGTGCACGTTTAATCTCTGCATTGCCTTGAGCTCTGAAACACCTCCTTGCACTAGGGAATACTGCATATCTTGGAAGATCTGCTCTAGTGGTCAGCAATTTAAGGAAGCTGAGGTTGTTTCTTTGGTTAAGTACATAATTAGTCAAAATTGCAAAAGTCAGATACCTGTAGTTTGGAACAACTAAAACGATGAAGGTACATTATTTTAATATGTTATTTTGTGCCAGTTGAATTTTTAAGACAGCACTTGTCTTACAGTGTGCATTAACTATGAAGGTGTTCTAATGTGAGTTACCTAAAATTTTCTAATTCTTTCTCAGCCAAAAATTCTGGAGCAGTATTTGAACATTGAAGATAACAGACTACTGATGCATCTGAAGGCATGTGCTGCAATGAGCAAACTCCCCTACGATCTTTGGTTTAAAAAGTGTTTTGCAGGGTGCTTACCTGAGTCCAGTTTACAGAGGCAAGTTCTTTTTCTTTTCTTTCTGTTTGAAACTGCATAGTAATTTCAGTTTTCTGTCATCACTAGCAGGCAAAGAGCTTTCCATACTTCATCTGTAAGCTTATGCTGTTAACTTTATGGCTAACTTGGAAATGATAAAATTGAATTTAATTTCCCTTGTTACTCATGCAAGATAATCAGTCTCTGTGTGATCATTTCACCCACTGAAAATAAAAAGAATGGAGCTAGGTATTACCAGCTGATTCTTTTGGACACTGAGTGCTTCCTGGGATGTAGAAGTCCAAACCCTCTGTCAGTGTTACATAGCTGAATGGTGGTCAGTTTTTGGGCTTTTTGACAAAAATCTGTGCTTAGGGAGTGATTATATTAGTGTTAGATGAAAAAGATTTTGGGAATGTGTACGGGTTTTGGCTGGGATAGAGTTAGATTTCTCCAGAGTAGCTGGTATAGGGCTGTATTTTGGAAGACAGGGATGCTTCAGTTCCTGCAGAGCAGCACTTACTCAGCATCCTTCTGCTCCTCACCAGCAGGGAGGCTGGGTGTGCACAAGAACATGACTGGGAGGGGACACAGCCAGGACAGCTGACCCAGGGGATATCCCTTTCCCTGTGGAGGCATGCTCAGCAGTTAGGCTGAGGAGGAGGTTGGCAGGTGGGAGCACTTGCTTGGGGACTTGCTGGCCCTCACTTGGGGTGGTGGGCAACTGTTCTCAGTTGCACCACTTGTCTCAGGTTTTATTTTCCCCTCTTTGTCATGTTTTTCTTCTCTTCCTTACTGTTTTTTGGAAATTATTGCTTCTTTTTAATTATTAAGCTTTTTTTTTCCTCCACCCACAAATTTGTTTCTTACTTCTACCCTTCCAGTTTTTCCCCCATCCTGCTGATGGAGGTAGTAAATGAGTGGCTGTCTGCTGCTCGGTTGCTGGCTGGGGTTAAACCATGACAGAATGTTTATATTAAAAAGTACTAGAGCAAGTTGAATATTACAAAGTTAATGAAATAGTGGATTAAATCAGGATTCTACAGTTAGAAATAGGTTGCTGAGCTTTTAAAAGGGAAAAATTCTTGTGCGTGACACTTCACTGAAGGGCTTTTGAGATGAAAGTTGTATGATTTCTCTAATTCTGCTGCCTGAGAACTCTTGGAAAGCAGGAAATTCAAGCTCAATGTAGAGAAACATCTTTCTGCATTAATAAGAGTTGCTGATAGCTGAACAGGATGTGGCACAGAGAAAACAATGGGGTCATTTTCAGCTGTCTGAAAACTTTGAGAAGTGACGATGTTCAGGAGAAGTTTTACTTTGAGAGAGTCACAGGACGTCAATGACTAGAGTAGGAGTATTGGATGGAAACAGTGCTTTGTAAACTGCTTTGTAGGAAATGCTTTTAGGGTGGTAAAGTTGGTCATAATCTGAATGCAATGGATGCAGTGTTTGTTTATCTGGAACTTCGTGTTCCATGGAGGAAGGTGGAAAATGGCTGTTTTTAAAAATGTTTTATTTACCCTTGTAAGAATAAGATTTTAGGGAACAAACTGTAAGATTAGAAATTGTGCTCTCTGCTCTTGTTGGACCATGGTCTTTGAGGTTCTGTAGGTTATATTGTTGCCAAGGATTATATTTGAGAGAAAAAAACTTTTTGTGAAGGATTGAGACCTTTGGGTGCAACACAGTAATTGTTAAATGGCAAATTCTTCTCATCAAGCACCAATAAGGCTCCAAAATAGTCTTGTCTGCTTAGTGATTGTGTGATGTGGTGGTTGAAAGCTTTTACTACTTCTGTGACTGCAGAAATTATGTAGGCATGCATAGTATAGGATTGTTTGTTACAGTTTAGAGCTCATGTGATTAAATTTTGCTGCTGGATCTTATGGCTGTGGACAAGAGCTGAGAGGGGAATTTGTATCCGAGCAGATTTGCTCTTGGAACATGAAGGGTGGTTTTTTTTTTTAAATTTCTGTTGAAAATAAAAAATTTAATGGAGCTGTGTCATCCTGATGGTGTAAAAGGAAAAATCTGCATGAAGAATTTTTATTTACTATTTCATTGGTTTCAAATGTCTACCATTTTGAATCAATTTTATTTATATGAAATATTTTGTCTAATCAATGTACCTCTTTAACATTCCCATATAGTGTTTTACCTTACTGAAATAGAATATTTTGATTACCTGAAATTTTTCAATACCTTTTTTTCCCCCTGGAAAAGATCAAAATACTGGCTTTTTGTATCACTCTGGAGTAAAAACATTTCATGTTGGTACTTCTGATGGCAGAACAATCCCTTTTCCCAACAGTTCTTGTGGGAACATGATGAAAGTGCACTTTTTCTTGGCAGTTTAGGTTTGTGAATTATTCAGTTGTAATCATAATGGCCTTATTCGCTGAGGAAATAACATACTTCATGGGTAGTATGTGACAGATGAACTTAATTAATGCTTGGAGATTCAGTTTGGATTAGGATCTAGAAGCCCCAGTGCTTATCTGAAATGTGTCCAAATGTCAGTGTTGAAACTGCTGAGGTTTGAAGGTCTCCAGTTCTCCTGTGAATTTTGCTTACTTTCTTGTCAGGCGAGAGATTATCTGAACACGGTCTGTTATGATTTATTTTCACTTATGATTTAGCACTGCATTTCTTAGAGAGGCTGCTTGCTTTCTGTGAACTGTAGTCTTCTCTGCCAAGCAGATAAATCTAAATTTCATGGTTTTGTTTGTTTGTTTGCTTTTCTCGAAGGTGTACAAGACTTGTACATGCTGTGCAGAAATTTTACCTGGTAATGGTGAGATGAAGTTGCACAATACCCAGTACATGACAGGCATTGCCACTCAGTATGAATACTGATTTATAGCACGCTTGGAGTTACACCATAGGTAAAATTTATGCATCAGTTTAATTTAAGTGAGCTTGGAAAATACATACAGACAGGTTCCATGTGGAAACTTTTGTTTTGATCTTACGCAGTGTCTCATACACTTGTCATATTACATGATGAGCTTCTTAACAAACTTCTTAAAGGTGTCACATTGGTAAAAGGGAGGAGCAGACTGACCATTTCAAAGACTCTGTATCCCACCTAGAATATAGACAGGGTGCTTCCTGGAACATGGACCAGCCTGTAGCAGAGGTTTGAGAGGCATAGGAAGGTGTGCTTCTCTCTGAGACAGGGGGAGAACTGGATCACACCTTTGTTTTCATGCTCATCATTGCCCTGTTTGTTTCATTTGTGCAGCAGCATATCTGCTCATCTGTTTGGTAAGCCCATGTGTGGGAAGCTTTTCCAGTGGTGCTGTGAGGACCCTCAGCTGGAGATCCCTGCTTTTAAACCTTGGGGTCCAATTTGTGGCTTCAGCTCTGCAGGCAGAATGGCACTTTGGCTGCCAGTTTAACCTGGCACTGTCAGCCCAGATGAACCAGCAGAAGCAGTGCAGCTTTGCAGTTGTAATTCTGAATGAGCCAGGCATTTTTTATAGCCTAATGATATCACTCTCCTATCAGGCCCCTGCCTAATGTTGTTTGTACTCTGCACTGAAGGCTTGGCTTTGGCTGAGTGGTGTTAGGTTATTAGTCTCTGGTGACTTGCTAGTGGCAAAGTATTTGGTTATTCTCCTGAAATCTTATGACTTTCAAACTGGCACTACCTCATGTAATAATATGATTCTGTAGTTTTACATCTGTGGTCTCCATGCGCTGCATAAATTACATGTAGTTGTAAAAATGTAAGTCATTTGTTAATAGAAACAGAAATATGGAAAATGATTTAATTTTACTGCGGAACAGGAGGGCATAAGAATGTGCATGTGGACTCTACTACTGAGAAACTTCGTTCAGTTTGTCTCAGTGAGCTGCTTCCCAGGTCTGCAAATGGATAGGCACAAGATCATAACAGATCAGGGTGAGATTTGTGTGAGTCTCATCGTGTCCCTCCATGCCCAGTTACCTCTGGAAGGACACCCAGAAGCGTGTCCAGGCACACACAGGCCTGTGCAGGCAGAGGAGAAAGCATGTGTTCTTTTTAGATATCTCTTGCCTGAATGGCTGGAGGACCAGAGTCAGGAAATAAGGTTGAGTGTGTTTACCCTGCAGCGTAGGGAAAAACTGAGAGGTTGATGGTAATGTATCAGAAAAAGAGAGAGCAGCAGTGCTGTGGTGCCTCTTGTGTGTTACTGCACTGTAGTGGTGCAGGAACCTCAGGGAGGACCTGGAGAATGGCATCCCTTCACACACAGGTGCACACAGAGTGAGTCGTATCTTGTCTATAGAGGAAGCTCAGTGGAAAGTAAATGTTTCATTTGCATAATCCTTGGCATGCTCTTTGCCTTTACAGCTTCCTATTTCTTTTTATTTTTCCTTGTGTTGTCAATACTGCTTCACTGTTCAAGAAACACCTGCAAGAGTGTTCCTGTGGTTAATTGAACAGTTGTATTTCACAGAGGGTGATAGTGACACAAAACATAGTGAATCACATTCAGAGTATGTATGTCTTTTTCTGCATTCCTGAGTAGGGCTGTAGGCGCAGTTTCATGATATTTCTCTTATACTTTCCCTCTCTTCAGGAGTATGAAAGAAGAGGTAAAAAGTTGCAGTCCCTAGCCCTAAACTTGACCTGAAATGGTTGCTGTTAAAAAAGTGAAAGCAGGACCTGTTACCATCAGTAGATAGAAAATGTATAAAGACTGCTGTGTTAGAATAGGAGCATCAGAAAATGTGTTTCCTTGAAACTGCTGTGTTTTTTCCACTTTCGACAGTTTATGTGGTTGTCCCTGGCTCTGCTGGTACAGACAAGATGCTGACTGTTGATCACAGTGTTGCAAAATCATTCCTGATTATTGTCACTGGTGGAGTTGTACTGAGAGTCACAATAGCTGGAAACGTTAAGGGAAAAATATTGCAGCAGACACAGCTGGTTAGTGCTGACATCTCACTCACTTTTCTGTGCACCGTCTTCCAAAATTTGTTAAAACAATGGTGATTTAGATACTGCATCTCTTTTGCCATTGTTAAAACATTTGTTCTGGTATCAGACTAAATAATGCACGAAAATAAGAGTGTTTTATGAGCATAGCATGTAACCCAGTGTAATTATGGAGATTGAAGTCAGAAGAATTGGAAACAAAATAAGGAAAGAAGACTGGATATTTTATAATGGGATTAGTAAATTTGTTTTCAAATTACCATGAGCTTTAATATGAACTTTAAAAATTTCCTGTTTTTGAGATCTGCTACTCTATGTAATTGTCACTCGTAATTACAGTTCTGATGCACATGAAACACTTGGGGAAGTTTTTCTTGTGTTTTAAACAGATGTGTTTCTGAAGGAAAATGCTGTAGGAGTAAACAGGGGTGACCTGTGCAGTTTGGAACAGAACTGTTGTCTCAGTTTTCTCATATCCTTGCTTAAAGCCTCCTAGACCTGACTTTAACAGCAAAGTAGTATTTGCAGCAGTCATTTGTCCTGGGATGCTTGAACCACAAATGAAACAGCAAGATTTTGATCTTGGATTGTGTGTTGTTCCTGTCCCTGTGGGATTATACTAATTGTTTAATCATAGCAAGACAGGGAATTAAAACTAGATTGCAAAGGGGAAAGAAATTGGCTGTGCCTTTTTTTTTTCCCCTATCTGGCCATGTAAGCTTTTTGTTTCCTTCTACTTTCAGAATAGTCCTGAGGATCTTACACATTAGTTTTTCTCCTTTCTTCGTTATAAGTTAAAATCTAGTCTTGTATTTGAGTTTGGGCCTGTTGTCTCAGATCCCTTCACTGGAAATGATTGGAAAGTGCCTGGCTTGACCCTTTTCGTGCTCTCCCTTCCAGTACTTGTTTACATTGATGAGATTCCCCAGATCCCTCTCTTCTGCAGGCTGAGCAGTCCAAGCTCTCTCACCTTTCCTCATAGGAGTCCCTTCATCATCTTAATGGCTCTTGGCTGGGCTCTCCCCTCTTAATTCCTTGTGTAAAAGTGATCCCACACTTCAGTTCAACTGTCAAAGTTTGTGTCCTGCCTGCGTTGTGCTCTCCTGGCACTCTGGAGACACACACACACATTTGCTGAAGGGCAAATTCTTCTGAGAGGGGTCACAGAAAAATTAAGTTGTCCCTGGAAGGAGCACACCCATAGATCCAAATTTGTGGATGGGCTGCAGCAGATGTTTTTCAGTTGGTGTTACTATATTCAGAAATTATGGAGGCTAGTGTGTGATCTTTGTTCCCCCATGTTTTTATTTGGAAGGAGAAATACTTTGAACAAGTGCCCAGAAGAAGCAAGCACTGTGATCCTCAGAAACTCTTTCTGACACAGCTCTTAAAATTCAAGAACTAAAAATAATGTGAGCCCATAAAAGCTGCCATCCAAAAGATGGTTTCACACTGTTTTGTGTAATCTTTTATCCTGAGTCTCTTGAGCTGGGCCTGAGAGAGAGCTGCTGGATGAAGGATGATTTCAAATTGTTGCAGGCTGTTTTGGTAGTGATTATCCATTTTAATATTCATCCAAATTCTGTTACTGAAGCCTTTGGGCACCTGCCCTTCAGGTTTTCTTAAAACTGTGAGGTCCAGGCATGGTTTCACACGAGAGGTAGGAGTGCTTAGGTATTTCTGAGAGCGTCTGTGCACAGTGAGATGGATTGGAAGACTTAATTATCGTTCCTTGTGCCTAATTTAAACATCATGGACTATATCCTGGTGATAGGTCATATTTGTATCTCATACAGCAATGACCTGGAACATTGACCTGCTTGAGACGTAGTAGTTCAGTATTACAACCCTTTGAATTTTTAGCAACTTAGCTGATTGAAGAGTATCTTTATTAGGCATGCTAATGAAATTATTTATGTATTTTTTTTTTACTAGGAAAAATTTTCATCTTTACCACAGACTCTGGTAGCTGTGCAGTCCAGCAGAGTAGTTGTTACAGTCCAGGCTATTAAGCCAAGATTTACTTTTTGTACTTGAGCTTGTAAACAGTTCAATTTCTAAATAGCAACACACCATATCAGTACATACCAATTACTGCTTGCCATCCCTCTGCTCTCCACAGGTTGAGGAGTTGATAAAATGTCTTCTATTTATCCTGACCCAAATAATTCAATACACTGCTGTTCTTCAGAAAAATAATCTGGATAGAGATGGTTGTACAAAGGCTGTTCTGGCAGAGAAATAAGCAGATAAACACTGCAGTAATGTTTAGTGATTCCTTTTCACTTTATTGCAGAGTTTGGGACAAAGTTATAAGTGGATCCTGCAAGATTCTTGTGTTTGTTGCTGTGGAGATATTATTAACCTTTAAAATGAAGATAATAGCACTGAATTCAGCAGAAAAGATCACACAGTTTTTGGAAAATGTAAGTACTCTAATTATGCTTTGCATTACCTTTTATAGCTTATAAGTGTTTCAGCCTGAATCGCTTGCCTGCTGCAGATGTACCAACAGATATTATTACATTACTGAGAACAGTGTATCAGTACCAAGCTGAAGGGAGAATGCTCAGCAATGAGAATAATAACTTTTTCTATCAGGAGTTAAGGACCAAGTGATTTTGAGGCTTGGAGAACGTCTTATCTATGTTTGTACAGAATTAACATTTCTTGTGATACTAAAGGGTTTTTCTGTGAAAGTAAGTGCAGGCCAGGTTAGGTTAATTTTTCTGGAGGCTTCTTAGAAGGGTTGGTTTCTGGCACCTTCTTTTTTGCGTCTTGCCTGAGTGCAAATCTGTGGACTCAAGGTGTGTTTTCTGTTGATGTGAGTATGGGATCATGAACCTGACCCTGCATAGTAAGGAGACGTGTCAGCAGGGCTGTAGGGTCCCAGTGTACCCCAGGTGAGTTACATGAGATACAGTTTGTGGTCATGGATAGGCAGTGTGAGTCATCCCTCGTGTCAGGGAGGTGTGAAGTGTGAGGTGCCTGGCTGCTTTATCAGCATTTTGGAAATAAAAGCTTTTTGTCCAAAACCTGGATGTCCTACAGTGGGTGCAGGACTGAGGGATGGTGGGATGAGAGGACAGGAAGATGGGATTCTAGTTTTGTTTTCTTTTTCATAAAGAGGTGAAGTCTGAACTGGCAGTTTGAAATCTTTATTTTTCAATGAAGCAGTGGGAATGGAGTGCTGTGAGCAGGCCCCTTGCCCCCATCTTTTGCAGATTCCTCAGGACAACACCGACGCCATTGTCAGCAAAGCTGTGGATCTGTGGCGCACGCACTGCGGGACTCCGGCACACTCAGTCTGAGAACCCTCTTAGCTTGTGACAGCCTGGGGAAAAAACCAACAAACTTTTGAAAAGACTTTTTACCACCCTTCCCCCATCCTAGTGTGATGTTCTTCATTAACTCTTTTGTGTAAAGATGATACTAAAGCATGGTGACCAATATGTAAATATTTTTCAATAAATACAGATGGAATGAAGATACTTAGTGATGGGGTGATTATGTTTGAAGTGTTTCTTGTTCATCCAGCTACAGTATTTTGATTGCAAAGTGTGCTCTCTTGCTTTTGCAGAAGTAAGCCTAACTCTTGAAGCAAGGTAAATAGATTTACTTGTAATTTAAAAATGTTTCAGTATGCAATCTTATACTTGATATAACTAGTTACTACTTGGAGGTGTTTGTATGGTGAATTTACTGAATGTCAGCATGCTGGGTGGGGAACAAGCATGCTTTTGCTAGAAATGCAATTATACTCTTTTAACACTATAAATTTTCAGATAAATGAAGCTTCTCAAATCTGAGGTACGGGACATTGCAATGACCAGGGTTGACATCCTTTTCTGAAGTGTTTTAAAATACTTTATTTTTATCTGTCATACAGCTCTCTATGGCTGTATCTCCTTTGTTTTTCATGGAAGATATCCTAGAGAAGTGGATCTGTGCAGGTATGAAGAAAATCAGGGTGATGAGCCAATATAGTTCAGAATTGCAGCCCAGTAATAACCAATGCCTCTGCTGAGTGCTTGCCTTGAAGCTGTTGAAATTTGATTCTTGTTTGGTTTAGATTTCAAAATTAATTCAATGCAGAAATGTAATTAATGATGTATGTAAAAGTAGAGTGATTAGCCATAGATGGAGATTTACTGGGGAACTGATATTTTTCTTGTAAAAGTGTGAAATTCAATTTCTACCTCTTGCATAGACCAGGGAATTGTACATAAGAATGTGTTGCTTAGCTGCTGTTTGACTCAAATTGGTGCTCAAGTGTGCTGAGTGCCAAGGATGCTCATTGCACTTGAGAGAGTGTGTTTAGCTTGGTGTTGTGCAGACCTGAATGCTTCAGAAACTTTTGTTTTAAACTGGGTCAGGTCTACCTTGCAGCACATTAAGTGGGGAAGCCTGGGACTTGGCTGGGGTTACCCCAAAAATCCCGGGGAGATGATATCTGCTGGATGCTGAGACCTTGCTGGTGGCGTTGCTGGAATGCCCAAGTTCAGGCAGTTCAGGAGAGGTGTGTTTGCGTCTGCTTTGGAATCCGCTGTTGTGCCTGCGCTGCGGCCTAATCCACGGAGTTCCCTTTGGATGGGCGCTCGTTTTCCGAGGGCAGGCAGGGGCTGGTCAGGCGCGCAGGAGAGACACCAGTGCTGTTAACAGCAGCCCCGCATTCTGTAGCTGCAGTGCACGACTGTTTCAGACGGTGGCCACGGGTGCAGTGTGAGAGACTGCCTGGGGAGGATCCCCCCGGCTCACAGCCGAGTCACACGGCCCCGGGTGTGCGGTGCGTTGCTGGGGCCGTCACACGCCAGCTTACTGGGTCATTTAAAAACCAGCAGCGATGACACCGAAGCTGTTTCGGTCCTGAAAGGGAATCGATAGCTCATATTCTGTGGAGAGAGGTGCACTGAATCAGCATTAGGAATGCCAGTCAATGTTACTGCTTCCCGGGTTGCCAGTAAGTGCTCCTCCTTTTTTTT
>VXBQ01009688.1:474635-511418 GCA_013400175.1 Phainopepla nitens
TAATTTAAAGAAGCCTTTCTCTCTCGGTAGGCAGGCCTGGAGCTGCACAGAAGAGAGAGATCAACTTTTACAGAACCATGGAAAGGCTGAAGTTGGCAGGGACCTCTGGAGTTCATGTGATCTGACCCCCCTGCCCAAACAGGGCCACCTAGAGCTGGTTGCCCAGGACCAAGCATGTCCCTGTGGCTTCCAACTGTCTCCCAGGAGAAGAAGTCTCACACATCTTTGGGCAATCTGTACTTGGTCATCCTCACAGTAGAAAAAACATTGTGTTTCCACATAAACAACAGCAATTTTACTTAAACATCCCATTTTATGTGGGATGGATCCCCAAATGCTGCTCCACCGTAGTGTCCAGCTGAAGTTTGTGTGTAGCTTTTTCAGTTCCGTGTACCAAGAAGGATCAGGAGTGTTTCTTTAATGCAGAGGTCATTATTTATGGTGGGCTATGCTGAAGAAGGGGAGCTCTCAAGAGAATGCATGGTGGTTTAATGCCATGCTTCCTTCACCTCTGGTGAGAGGCATTCGTGTGTCTCATAAGGGATCTATTCACAAACGTAAGCTGTGGATTTATGAAGGAATCAGTTTATGCAGAAGATGCTCTGAATTCCCAGTAGACTGGAAGTATGAATCTGGCTCACTTAGGCTCAGTTAATTTTTGGTGGTTGCTCAGTTGCTCGTACACCCAGTGGAGCATTAAGCTTTATCTCAGGGCCCTGCTTCCCAAGGGAGCAGAGGGGCAAAGTGGGAGGTTCCATTGTCCCCAGCATGCAGCAGTCAGGGGAGGGTTGAGGCAAGGCACCTCTAAAGTCCCAGCCTGGAGCAGAGTCCACTGTTAGGGAAGCCTGGGTCTGTCCCTCCAGACATTGTCACCAGCCTGGGGTTGGTGAGCATTCTGGGACCTCCTGAACTAAACCAGTGCAGTAGCTGTGGTGTCCATCCTGGCACTTCTAATGGGAAGTCCAAGTTTGGTCATTTTTCTACCATGGACTAGTAGTTCCTAACACAGAATGTTTAGATGTTGCACATGGTTGAGCCCCCCACTGAAATCTCTGGCTAAGTAAGGTGAGGTAGGGGTTATCTTTGCCATTTGTTTTCTGTTAACCTCTATGTCATCCAGCAGGAACATCATAAGTTACCTGATGTTCATTTTTCCTGAGAATCTTGAAAGTGAGGTATTTTTACTTTATTTACATAATTTCTTCTTGACTGACTATGTAACTGCTTGCTGCATACTTGCTTGTTCATTTAGAACCAAACAAGTGTAGGATTCTTGTTTTTGTTTTTCCTTGATGCTTTTTATCCCCCGGAGACAGCACTGAAGCATTCACTTTGGACAGTGAAAGCTCTGCCTCTCAGGCTTTATTCTGCCAAGTATCTTCATGGGCTTTGCAAACAAGCAAAATAAACTTAATTTGATCCAGTTCTCCCCTCAAGCCATACTTTCTCTCCAGAGAGGTTTAGAGCAGTGCCACATGTCTGTGCAGTCCGGTGCTGCATGCACCAGTTCTTTTCCAGCTGATGTCCAAATGTGATGGAAACTCCAGATAAGCAAAGCAATGGCAGATGTCAGAGGATGATGCTTGAGAAGTGATGAGTGGTTTGGATTTTATTTAGGGGCCTGACTGCATGGAAAGAAAAGTGGGAGAGCACGGAGACAAAAGTAATTCAAAGGCTCGTAAAGTAACAGTGATACAGAGCAGAGTTCTGTGGACAGGAGATCAGCTGTCATCTCTACATGGGACAGCTTCAGCCAAAGATGTCCCGAACTCCACAGCTCCCATGGCACAAATTTGCCTAAAAGCCAAGCTTTCGTTCATTCTGCCACTCGGGGAAGAATCCTGTGAGCAGCTTTGTACCATTTGAAGGCACTGCTGGCCCGTGTGGCCTGAGAGTGCTGCTGCACTGCCTGCACCTTGCTCTGACAGCTGCACCAGCAGCCCCTGCTGCTCAGGAGCAGGGCAGCTGCTTTGTCCCACACAGGCCAGCTAGGCTGTGTGACTAGGGCATGGCCATGCTGTTGTTTTCAGGCTTGGTTGTCTGGGAACCTTGATCTGAGGAGTGAAGGGGAGAAATGGAGGTGAGAAAGATGATGGCAAAGCAATCCAGCCCTACACCTGTACTAGGGGCACTGAGCTCTTAACCAGGCACTGCCAAGCAGCAAAATGTGTTTGTGCAGGTGTGTCTGCTAAATGGAGAATTGATTTTTTTCCAGCCTCCTCCGTTTCCTGCCTACAGATGGCTTTGGATTGCAATTTGATTGCCAGTAATTACATGGACTTCACTGAAGACACACACCACACACATCCCTTCCCTCACACAGGCTTTATGAAATGCTTCCGTTAAAACATAATCCATCCCTTTTGCAGAGGTCTCAGTGCAAGAGATTGGACTGGATTCCCTGTCCAATCTATTCTCACTAATAATTGTCTTGTTAAAGCACAGCAATTACCATATGTAACCAAACCACTATATACTGCTGCTATGGAAGCCATAGCTCGATGTGGGGGAAGGGGATCTTCAGTCACAACCTACAGTTTTGTTTACTTTGTTTATCCATATCTCACAAGATAGCCACAAACTCATTGGCTGTCGGACTGGAAATACCTACCAACACACACAGACAAGGATTGTGAGGTAGGTGAAAAGTCACCCCGATGGAAACAAACCAAAAAAAGCCCAATAAGAGGGTTTTGATCATGTTGTGTTTCCCTGTCAGCAAGGGAAAGGAACAGAATTTGGTCAGTTAAAGTAGATGGATCTTTAATTTTTGTGTAACTGGAAGCCTCTATGTGTCAGGGGAGGGGAGCTGCTCCCAGCTGCCAGCACAGGGAGGATGCTGGGTGTCACTCATCTCCTCAGGGTCAGAATGTTTGCACCATTGGTTCCAAACACTGAAGAGCCTCAGCAGAGCTCTCACCCTTGCAGGTGGCCAGTGAGCCTGTTTGAAGGTATGTACTTTTGTGAAGGCTTTTCCTCTTCTTTTCACTACACAGAGGCTCCAGCTTTTCATCCACTGAAGCTACATGGGGAAGAAGGGTAATAAAAAATAGGAATAGGTGATATGGATGTGCAGGAATGGCCCCTCTGCTGAACAGCAGCAGTACTTGCTGGTGCTGCTTGGTGGCTGCACATTGACTCTGGCAGCTGGCCCTGGCAGAGCACAGCCTGCACCAGCAGATGGCAGATGGGGTTTGGTTGTGGGGTTTTTGGATGCCTGTGCTCATCCAGTGCACTAGGGGATTTGCTCTTCACCAGGGTGGTGCCAGGTACCCCTTCAGCAGCTGAGGTACCACTTGTCCTTCCTTGCTGAGCTGCACCAGCCCAGCCATGGCACTTGGGGCTCATCTGATCTGTCCCACCCATCTGCTCTGGGAAGTCTTCCTTTCCTACTTTGCTCCCAGGGAGGTGTGGGTGAGCCTGGCTGGTATCCTTGACTGCCTCCGTGTGTTGCACTGCCAGTCACTGGGACAGAGGGTGATAAAATACACAGGCACCAGAAAGCTTTTTTTAAATGAATTTTTTTAAGAAACTGCATACATCAGAGACAAACAATAATTTAAATACCATGCAGTTTCAGTATGTACAAAAACTAGGACATAGAGATCCAGTTTAATTTTTTCTAGTTATTTACATCATTTTCATACAGCCATAATCTGTTAAATTACAATACTGGAAGATCACGATTAACAGCCACCACACTCACTCCTATACAAAGACAAACTATATACATACACTTGGATATCAACTGGAAAATGCAACTGGTGCAGGAGTAACTGGGACACACAGGAACGCAGGAAATGTGCCCGTCACCTCCTCTTTGTTTACAGAAGTTGTTCCAAGCTCTAGCAGACTGAACACCTGGGGAAAATAATTTGTCCCCTTTTTCTTTCCTGATTTTTTTTATTAGCCTAGTCATCTCCCATGGCTATTTATACTAAGTTATTTTATTTGCAGGCACGTTAGGGAGCCCCCATTCATGTATAACTATAGGTTTCCACCTTGCCCATCTATTTTTATGAGTGCAAGCTTCACTAGGCATGTTGGAAGTGCTCCCCCCTCTTGGTTTATAGTGTTTGCACTGCACAGGTGGTGCTGTAAAAATAAGGAAGGGTGATTTTGGTGAGTAGTTGCAGTGATGACAGAATGCAGTGGTTATACATGCATTAGCATGAGATATATTGGTGTAATGGGCTCACTAAATGGTTTCAGTTAACATAAAATAGCTGAAAGTCTATTGTGTTCTTTTACTAGTCTCTTCCTTCTCTTCTGATAATGCCTGGTGCTCACCAGGAATTGCCTCGACACAAAAGCTGGCCTGAGCCCCTTCCCAGCAAACCTGCAGCCTGAAACTTCTTCAGCCTGCAAGTACCCACCCAGTGGGGTGTAGGGTGGGCAAAAGCCACAATGCCCACATTCCCTCTGACTCAGAATGCTGTCACCAGGTCCCTGCAACCCTCTGCTGGTGAAGGTATGGGTAGGAGGGTGATGTCACTACTGGGCTTCCTCACCATGACTTTTCCCAAACAATCAAAACTTTTTTGTTTAGATGTTTTTCCAATCTCCACCACCTCCCCAGCCACCCCTTAGTTCCCATTTCTACTTCATTATTTCGCAGGCTGCTGAACAGATGTCAAAATACTTGCACACTTTAAGTATTCAGGATTCAGTAGATTATAACAAAATGTTTCTATTCATTGACTCTAGATTATTACCTCTGGAGATGGATGACTGGAATAGTAATTTTTGTTCTGTGTTGGTTTTTCCATTCTCTAAATTTGATGTAATTTCTTGATTGCCACTATTAATCTCTTCCCAGTCAGAATGAGAATGACTCTGCCAACACAGTCTTAGCAGGAATGCCATCATTATGTCCTACACATAATCCAGGTCAAAGGAGAGAAATCATGACTGTTTGTTTTGTTGTTTGTTTTTTTTTACTTTACTGCCAACAGAATTACAGCTCCTTTGCCACAACAGAGATGGCTTTCACAGATGAGAAAACAATCCTCAAGAAACCAGATTTATAAAAAAAGGGACCAGCAGTTCCCCATTCCGTGTGCAACTTCCCAGAGATGCCAGAGAGTGGTGCTGTGTTCAGGCCCTGAGAGGCTGTTGTGGAACACCTTGACAAAAGTTAACTTTGCAAACTACCCAGACCCACTGAAGCTGAAAGCAGATGAAATGTCAGTTTGGTGATACTTACTGCAGTGCCAAACACCTTGTATGGCTTCTTTTTCCTCCCCTTCCCCCTTTTCAGAAATAAGCTCTATTTCCAAGCGGGGAGAAATATGGCAATTCTTCCACTTCTGTCCTGGTGTCTGCTCAGCTAGGAGTTAAGTAAAAAAAACCCTAAGAAATAATAATAATAATAAAAAGCATGGCTGCATGGAGCTGCCCTGGGGACAGCACAAATCATGGGGCAAGGCCAAGTGTAGCAACTTGCTGAGTGGTCAGCAGGGACCTGCCATGGGCTTATCTGGACGAAGGTGCTGAGGAATGTTTGGCCATCACCAAGGACTTGGCTGTTACGTGTCTCAGCCACTGCTCAAGGGTTTATTTTGGGTGCCAGACTGGCAGTGTGGGCACTGCTTGGGGCTGTGTCCGTGAGGGACAGTGACAGTGCCCAACTGATCACTCCCCTGGGGACCCCAGCACTAACAATGGACAGACACCAGCAGCCTGTGACTTCCACCTTCCTCCTCTTAATTTTATTAATAGAAATGAAACAAACCCTCACCTTTCCCTCCCACTAGTCTACCAAGTCCTGTGATTCCTGTCACCACTGCTCCTTAAATGGTGTCCCTTCCATTTCACAGTGATTCTCTAAGCTAGCGATGCCAAGGCAGGTGTGAGATCCATGCTGGGAACACAAAGATTTGTTGTTCTTCAGAATAGCTCTGTTGCAGAGCCCTTTGCTAATGCAGTGTCTGTGCAGTCAAAAGCATAAAGGCTTTTTGTCCTTGTTTTAAAGCTGTGATGCAGTCTTGTCACTTGTGTGCATGCGTATGTGAATGAATTTATGAACACGAACTGAGGTTTTCTCGAAGATAACCCCAAAGCAGAGTACTCCTGGCTGGTATGCTAAGTGCTATGCCTCTGCTGCACTGAGCTGATAACATTGCACATTGAAGGCCTTCACTACTGATGAACTTAAGGGTGAGCTGGTGATACAGGGATCATGGCGTGTTTCCTCAGAAACCATCACCCTGTCTGGGAAGCACCAGAAACCACCTGGTTTTTACTTTCCTTTGGCGTTCCATCCTACAATAGCCAATCCTCATTTAATGGCTAATAACCCACAGTATTGCAAGGATGGCCATGGATGAGAATGAAAAGCTTTTGCTTCTCTCTGGTGGAGAGCCAATCTGTGAGGCACTAAGTGCCACCACCAAGCGTAGATGGAGGGCATTAACCTTGCTGCCAGGGCTGTTGGGGCAAGCTGAGTGCTAGAGCCACTCCATGGGCTACATGCAGGTCCTTTGGCTGTTCTCCTGCATCCAGAGGAGTGAGGTGAGGCCTGAGAAGAGGCAGGAGTGTTGGCACTACACTGCACTGGCCACTAAATGCTCAAGTGTGAGAGGCTTCTCAGGCTGCAGTCAGTGAAGGGCAATGTTAGCATGGAACAAGGTGAGCTGCACGGAGGGGGGAGCACAGGAGAGAGGATAGATACATGGAAGACAGTGAGAAAGGAAAATTAGTAAAAGAATAACAGAAATAACTATTCTGTAGTAAAAAACTTTGGCCTCTCTGTTCAAACTGTCAAAGGAAAACAGCTATTGTGGAAGAAAAGGTGCCCTGAAATAATAATCTGGAACTTCTTACAGTAATGTTGCTACAGTGCTTTCAGCCACTGTTCCAAAACATGGCATAATGGTTTTGTAAGAGCTTGAAAGGAATCCTGACAATGTCTGCCCCAGCTTGCTGGCATTATATAGTTAAGGATTTAATTCTGGAAGGTGATGGCCTAAGTTCAGAAAAGCACTTAATTGTGTTCAGGTTCAATTAAGCCTGTCAGACATATTCTTGAAAGCAGTGAGGCTGTGTGTGCTTCCTTACTGTAGAGCACACACTTAAGTTGGCAAGTAAACCAGGCCCAGAGTGACCAGCTCTCTGAGCTCTGCTTGATCAGTTTGTGTGTTAAACCACTACAATAAAAATAAATTAAAACCAAAATTAGAACCCATAAGTTCAGAACACCTCTGAATCTCAGTCCTTATGCCTCAGCCGTGGGTACCAGTGACAAGTCCCACCACCCATAAGAACGCCCCAGACTCCTTTTGGTAGGCCAGGTAACACACTTTGTCATGCTTTGCTCAGTGTGAGTTTAGGATCAGTTCCTGAGACACCTGATACAGAGACAATAGAGATCCCTCATGGAACCTCCAGCCTCTCCTGTTGTGTGTCCCTCTGCAGAGCCGGAGGAGAATCCCAGCCTTTCCTGCTGCCGGGGGCACGTTGGCTCTCACACAGTCATGAGATTTGGGTATAAGACAAACCATAAGTGGAGCAGATGCCATGCAGTGACCATGAAGAGATGGGCTTTTGCTTGCTGGTCCTCAGCATTCTTGTCATTTACTGCTAATGGGCTCACAACCGGGTTTAGAAAAGTATACTTGAAAGAGATGGAAAACAAACAGTTGCAAGAACTGAAGCAGCCATCAGTAGGCAGTCCTGTTCTTAAGAGGTGATACCTTTTTCTGCTTGGAAGCTGAACAATGTCTACAGACTGGCTGTAAACTTCTCCAGGGAAAGAAATGCTTTTGTAGTCAGATGATACTCACAGATGGGCTGGCCCATGGAGAGTTTCGCCCCTTCACCGTCCTCATAAGGTGCTCTCAGCTTGAAAGGAGTGCTTGGTGTAAGTGCTGTAGTGCCACAGGGGCTCATCTTTTGGAGACTTCACCCAGGCCAAGTGATTCCCTGAACACCATCTCAGGGCTCTCTAGGGTTGGTGACAGAGGCTTCTCAGGATGAGGGGTGCCTGAAGACAACAACGGTTGCACCACCAGCTGGGCTTGAACACCTATGGCAAATCCACATGCCGGGAAAGTCCTATACATAGATGCCAAGTCTTGGCACGATTTCCCACCAGGGGTATTTTCTGTTACTGAAGCTTGAACCAGCAGGTCTGATGATGCTGCAGTACTCATCACATGTAAATACAATTCTCCTTTTTTTTTTAATATTTATTTTTCTACTTTTTTTTCTTTTTTTCTTTCTTTTTTTTTTTAAAAAGGCAGTTCGGAAGATTTACATTGTACGTAATAGGGAAGTGAATAATACCAGCACTTATGGTTCCTTTTAGTTATGTTTTGAAGATGGCATAGTAGTCAGGTAGAATTGATCTGCTACGGTCTATGAAACCTAAAACCCGAGGGGGGAAAAAAAAACAAACACAGTAAGATAATATCCTCACAGGCATATCGCATATAAAAAAATTAGGAGAACTAATTGCTACAGTGACACCATCAGGCAGTTCAATTCCTGCAGCACTGACATCAGCCATGGTGGCAAGAGGACCCAAAACAGGCAGACTCTCACACTTCCTTGGCCCTGGCCAGAGTCACAGTTCACAGGTGTGAGCTGTTCACACCAAAATCTACCAGAGACATTCATACACTTCAGGTCCATCCTATGGGATCCCTGAGTGAGTGACAGCCCTCTTGCAGACCATACAAGGCCTGACTCCACAAAAATTGTCTGGTTTAGACAAACCTTATGCTATTCTGCCAGAAAGATTTACATACAGTTTAACCATGATTATTCCTTAATGTTGGAGGCTAAAGAGACAAATGGAGCTAAAATGGCCACCCTTCCTGCAAGGCACCCTGTGTCAGAAGGCCTGGGTTTGTCAGATCTGCAAATACATGTTTTTTAAGCTTTGATTTTTCACTCTATTATGAATTAATTAATGTGTCCCACTAGTAAAGTGACACATTCTTTGCTCTTGCCAGTGCTTAATGACATGAAGAGCTCATTACCTTTCTAATGACTATTATAATGGTGATTTATCTAAGTTTATTTAAGGGAATTACTCTCTTTTGTTTAAGCATGCTTCCTTTGAGTGCGTATTTCCCAAAGCCACTTGTCCAACCAGTAAGTCCTGCTGTTCTTCAGGCAAACCCTTATTCCAGTGTGTGTTATACAAGCTGTGGCTCTCTATGCCTGGCCCAGACTAACTGAGTCCAAGCTGCCCAGTGGCTTTCAGATACAAACTTCAAAGGGTCACTGCTCACACCAACACTAGAAGAGAAGGAAATACTGTGCAGAAACCTGTGAAAACCAAACAGCCAGAGAGACTTCTGGAAAACTAAACCAGTCTACACATCTGTGGGATGCTAAAGACTTCATGGAATTCAATGGAGCTCTCAATGAAGCTTGACTACTTGTAGCAACACCCCCTTTAAAACACCCTCCTTTCTATTTGTCACCTTGCCCTGGAGGAGTCACGTGTCGCTCAAAGGCTCAGTCACTGGAGTCAACAGATCTAAGCCAATTGTACATCCTAAAGCTTCTCCTAGACCTTGTGGCTCAGGAGAAGCTGGCTTGTCTCTAGCAGCACTCATCACTACAAACCCCAGTGCAACCAGCCTAGCACATGCTAGGATAGAGAAGGGAGATAGTTTCTGCGAGGTAATATATGCATAATGCATGTGGTGAATTTTAATATAATTATTAATTTATACACATAAAAATCCCCTAATACAAAATTAATTTTGCCTTAAGCTTTTCTGTATTTTTCCTAAAAGTACTGCCTGCATTTTTCATGAGCATTGAACTGATGAACACATTTATACAAGGGCAGCTCTAGTTTTGCACCAGATCTCACTGTCACTTGTCTTCAGTACCCAACGCTTGTCTTTAAAGTCTAAAGTGTTGATTTGCAAAGCCCTGACTTCAGCCCTAGCCTGTCAGAGAGAAAGGTGGTTGGTTTGGGCTCATGCATAATTCATTCAGTCTCTACCTTTAAAACTAAAAAGAGGCCCAAGGTGTAAATAATAGTGCCTCTCTCACAGTGTGGGTCTTGCTAAAAAGAGGCCCAAGGTGTAAATAATAGTGCCTCTCTCACAGTGTGGGTCTTGCCATGCCCCACTGCATCACGCAAGGCCGGGCGTGGAGGACAAGACTGAGAGATCTGTGGGTGGGAGCTGCGTGGTGTGGAACAGCTGCACGCTCAGCAGGGCTTAGTGTGCGCTCATGCAGACTTTGCTACACCAACTCTTATTTTTAACTTTTGATCTCAGAAGAACAGATACGGAGAATGATGATTTGAAAAAAAAAAAAAGAGGTTATACTTCATTAAACGGCACGTGCCTGCATAACTCCACATAATGGGGCAGCATGTGTTTGTTTGTGTGAGCTGCTTTTACAGCCTGTAATTCTAAATGTTGTCTAGACCTCATGGTGTGTTCAGTGCATGTTGGAGAAACAGCTGCCGGCTTTGTTTTTTTTTTTTGAAAACAACAGTATTCATTTATAGTCTTAAAAAATTAATCTCTCAGCTTACCTTGTTAGATGCCTACTTAATTCATGAACTTCCATTTCAGAGCTTTTAAATTCATTAAGCTCTTTTCGAATGGCTGCCTGCAAAGGACAAAGAAACTCATAAATGTATAAATGAGAGAGATCAAAATAAGTTCACTTTGTTCTCAAAACAGTATATTAAAAATAAACCAGAGAGATAACATTATCAGAGAGACAAAGACAAATATAAAGACTTTAAAATGTGAAAAGGAACAGAGATAAGCACGTTCTAAATCACATAAAGGGAAGAAAGAACTGCTTCGGTAGAATGGCTCAATTTGAAAACATATCACAGACAATGCAGGTGCAGAACCCAATCCTGGCTTATTATGTAAACATTTACATGTACAAAATCCAAATTAGCGCAAGCATGAGAAAAAAAAATGTGCCCTGCAGTTTGTGAAACACTGTGATCTGTTCCAGAGCTGGACTGTGACTAGGCTGGGCCCAGATGCTGACAGACTTGTGCTTGAGATGTCTTCTGCCTTTATTGGTCCTGAATTTCCTCAGGTGAAGTTACCTGAAGCGACTGATCTTACTTGGGAAGGAAAGAGAGACACCTGGCTCCCTGCCCTCTACTCTGCCTCAAGCTGTGCCCCTCTGCCCTGCTCCTCCCTTCTGACCCAGCTGTGCTGTTTACCGAAGTGATTTGACAGATTAACCCAGCAGAAAACCTGCCATGGTGTGGGGTGGTATTCAGCCTCTGTGGCTTGTCTGTGAGGGAAATGGAAACCAGGGAGCACTGGCAGGAAGAGAAATATTGAAGAATAAAAAAACAGGGGGTGACTTGGAGGAACTCAGCTGCATGGTAGAAATGGTGCTCAGCAGAAATGGTTCAAGTCCCAAGCTCAGAGTCAAGACCTCTGACAGCTCTGTGATATTTTTTCCTCACGAGTGGTTCCACTGTGAGCATTTGGAGGGGACGTGCAAGGTGTCTGCTGTGGCCAAACACTCCCATGGGTCTGAGGTGTGTGCACGGCCTTTCTGTGGGATGATGAAAACATCAGAGGTGGAAAGGGGGTGCTCCAGTACGTGGTACTTGTGTCTGTCAGGAATTTTTCTCTGTGAAGGAGAGTGAGGAAAGCCCAAAACAGGGCTTTTACAACAACCACTGCTCCAGTCAGCAACTACCTTTGCTTTGACAAACCTTAAGTGATGGATTTTGCAAGTGTTTTTATACAGAAAAGGCCCTTTCTGCTCCTTCTCCACAGCTTTGGTTTTCCTTAAAAGTGCCTGTCAGGAGCTGCCTTATCCATCAGGACAGAGTGATGGCTATGCAGCAGCTCCAGGGCTGCCTTCAGCAGACCAATCTGCTACTGAAGTGACTGTGGAGGAGGCCACAGGGACAGTTGATTCCCACAGGGACTGAGATCTATTTCCCTCTCCATCTCTCATCTTTTGGAGAGATGCAAAAATGCCCTTTTCCTTCCCCTAGGAGTCAGACCTGCTAAAGACAAACTCTGTCTCAAGTCAGTTCCCTCCACCCAGCACACAGAGCAAGATGTACTGGCAAATGGAAAAGCCCTTTGCTAAAATCTGTTTTTGCAATAAGTCTAGTCTGTGCTGACCAGTGAAGACAGCTATTGAATCACAGCTCTGGAAGAAAATAATCTATCTAATATGATGCAGCTTTTTTTCAATTCCTCTGGCTTATTTTTTCCTACAGTGGACATAGTGTTGAGAAAAAGCAGGTCACCTGAATGGGAGAAATCAGAATACTGCCCACAGGACCAAAACAAAAACCAATCTATCTGCTTCCTTATGCCATAAAGGGCATTAATATTAGAATGACAAACATCTCTTCTTCTGATGGTGCTTTGCTGAGAAAAGGTTAATTTGAAGGACTTAACCCTTTTCTCTGACTACTGAACTTGCATTATAAAAAAAGAAAAAGTGACATCAAAGTACTCTGCCTTAATGCTAAAATCTTTACTAGGTTACATTTAATAGTGGTATTTAATGCTTCTTCTTTTCAGAGACATAGGATAAGAGATCAAATCTCCATGCCCAGCTGAAGTTTCTCCATGCCTTTCATCCCAGACAGGGATCTCTCAAAGGCTGTAGAACCAGCTGGGAGATTTATTCCCTCCCTTATCTAACAATTAAGGGAATAAAGCTGAGTTAGTTGACTAATATCTTATCAAAGATGGTGAGGTAAAATGAGAAAAGCTAATTTAATTTTATATTATGGTCTATGGACAGTCCTGAGGAAGTTTTTCTTTTTTTTCAGATCGGTTTATGCTACATTAATTTAACCAAAGCTAAACTGAAAAAATCCCTCTATGAAGGAGGAGAACAATGTCACAAAACTATACAAGTCCTTTGGTTGAATTATACAAATATAACAGGCTATCCTTTGTGAATAAAACCAAGAGCACCCTAGATGAGTGCTGTGGCTGGAAATTCTGCTAATGCTTTAAACACTGGACATCATGCTCTCCATTGCTGAATGAGAGAGTTCCATGGCAAAGAAATAGTCAAGGCTTGAATTCAAGTATCTGAAAGTCTTTAAAATTAAAAGGGCATCTTGGAGTGACTATAAGATTCATGACTGTATCACTGAGGCTCATAGTCCTCGCTTCTTCCAACATCCATAAAATCTTTTAAATATTTTTCCTGAGGTCTCATTAAGACCCTCAGCATGTGGCTGATATAATTTGCCAGTAATTTAATCCCTCTACCAGAGACACTATTTAGTGGAAGTTCCACCAATGCTCAGAGGGCAGTGCTATCAATATCAAATGTGTGTCTTTTTCCCATCTCCAGGTCTTGGGTGATTTAAATTCAGTGCTTAGAATACTCTGTGGCAGAAATTCTGAGCAGAGACCTCTGTTGTAACACCCTAGAGAAAAGTGACCTAGCTTTGGAGAGATGGAGGTACCTTTGCCAAAATTGACATGCTGGCATTTTCCCACCCAAACCTGTCCTGTCCTGGCACAGTCATTCTGGCGCACACTCCTGTCTCAGTGCTCTGCTAAGTTTTACCAGAGCTTTCAGCTGGCAGCATAATGTGGTCAGACCAAAACCAACAAACAAATAACAGGTCTGTCATCAAGACCTTTCCTAAGGGGGTTGAGATTCCTCCCCTCTCCTGGTTTCCATGCACATAGAAACCTTCTTGCCAAAGGTTTATGCTACAAACAAACAAACAAACAAACAAACCCCATGAATGGGAAAAAAACACAAGTGTGTTGGGAAGGGATGTCAGGTGGATGTTTATTCCTTGACAGTCATGGGACCTGTGGGACCCAAGGGATGCTGTTTGCCATGACATGCTCTGGCTGCTTAGGCCACAGCTCTCCCAGAGTTGCTCCACTTACTTTGTCGGCAGCTGTGAGTCGTGTCCAGGGTTTGTCCGCCCTCCTGTCATAGTCCTGCGCATCTGCCACTTCCACGTAGTCACTGAAGCGGATGAGGATCTTCCTCTCACGTAGCTCTTCTACTGTGGGCCTTTGACTCAGCTGCAGGTTTGGGGAAGGAGTGGAAAAAGACATTAGGACTTTGCCTTTTCCCTACAGAGTGCTGCTTGGGGATTTATTTTACTGTAACCACAGTTATGGTCATAAGAGGGTTCAGACATTCCCAGTGCTTTGTTTTTAGCTGCCGCTCACAGAATTGCTACCTGGGAAATGCCCTCTTGTTATGACACCTTGAATATCGTTTCACCTTGCTGCCAGAGCAGCCCACTGTTCTTTGGGAAGCTGCTGTGGCTGGAGACCCCAACTCCCAGCTGAGGTTGATCACCCTCGGCAGAAATGAGATGTAAGGCAAGAAAGTCTCCTGGTGCACTGATGTCCCAGGAAGAGACAAAGACCACAACACAACTCTAAAATGACCTGCCCAGGCTGTGCACTTTCCAGCCTTCCTGCTGTTTTCTGTACTCCTGCACTGCCTGGGAAGAGTCAGACCAAGGCATGGAGTGGCTCCTGCCCTTAATCACAAGCAAAAGGTGAAAAACAACTTTCTTTACCATTTTCATATTCTGCTGACCTGTCCTTACCTCCAGAAAAGGCAGGCAGGATGATTAGGGCTCACTGAACTTTTAACTATATCTACTGACAACTGTGGTTTGTATCACAGCATATTTGACTTTTAAAAGTTTATGTTGCATGCTACAAGCCAAAAGAAATGGCAATGGTCGATTGTGTCTTGTCAGGAAAGCATCTTCATTGTTTCAAGCATTTCTTTCAAATTCCACAGCAGAACAGGCAGCCACAGTGAAAAACTCCTCTTAAATTAGTGTGTAATAGTCCACGTGTTGCACAGCCAGTTACATGGGCAGGGACAGGAGCTGGCTTTCAGGGATCAATTCTCCTTGGATGCACAGCATGTTGATGAATGTCAAAAGCAATTACACACACAATCATTTCTGAAGGTGCTACAGAAATGTGTGCATGTAGATTAGCTGAAAAGTTTCACTGTTAGAGTAGAACATTTGTAACCAGGATACATCAGGAAAAATAATATCCTGATAACAATTTCCTACAGTGTATCATGGTCTTCCCACTCACTAGAAATAGATGTGTTTGAAATACTTTACCCTTGTGAAGGATGAAAGGTCTTAATATTTAATAAAATGCTTGAGATTCTATTCTGCAACATTATTTATGCCCCTGAATCCACCTTTTTTCCCAATTAAGTATCTCATATCCCTGCATTTCATCTTCCAGGGAGAATTAAGATTTAAAACAGCCCGGATACTGTGAATTGAAGGGTGAAAAATCTCTCCTTTCTTCAGCACTTGGGCGGAGGTCCACAACCCTATCCTGCATTTGGCTGTAAGCCTGTGTGCTTGTTCTCGTCTTTCTCTTCTCTGTTTAGGAAAGATGATTGTGATGGGAGGTGGCAGTGGGGCTGCTCTCCTTACACCAGCATCCTCGAGCATGCACACACAATTTGGGCTCAAACACCTCACGCGGAGAGTCTGCAGAGCTGCACTAATGTCCTGCCTGTGAGATGCTCAGGAGAACAGGAATGAGGATGGAGAAAAGATGCCCTGACTCTTGTGCTAGTGCTCTGGCTGTGAAAGAGTCCTGAAATCCATGGCTGGTATCTCATAGTTCATGTGTAGCCATAAATCTACATATATTTCCATATATAAACACATGCACACAAAATATATTCAGTACATTAAACCAAAGTGCCAATCTGATCATGCTAACTGTAACGAGAGAGAAAACCACACTAAGTCATTTTCTAAAAGCCATTAATTAAAGCTACGTTATTTGAATGGTTAACAAATTTCCCTGCCTTCTCATACCATTGCAGAGACTTCTTGTGACCTTCTAGGTGTGAGAGTCTTGCAGTATGTTTGGGCTGCGCAGAGCTCCCTTAACTCTTCAGTAGCTGGGGAGCCAGCTTTAGAGGACAGACTGTGAGCAGCCCCACTGCAGGTGTCAGCTCAGTGCGCGCCCACGCTGAGGGCACAGCTCATCTGAGATCTCACCGTGCAGTTTATTTTTATGACCTGTGAGCTGTGGTCTCTTGGGTCTAAATTGCTCACTGCTACAGAGTCCTGATCGAGCAACACCTGAGAATGAGCTCTTCTAACAGGCAGAAAGAATAGGGCCTGCAGTTGTACAGGTCATGTCCTTGTCCTGTAATACAAAAATTACAGGACAAGGACATGGCCAAGGGCACGAGGCAATTGTCTGCACAAGGTGTGGTGCTCCAAGCAGGGAGAAGGGGTTATTACTGAGCTGGACCCTTTTTAATTATTTCTGTTAATGTCAAAGGGATGTATATGCATGAGTGTGTCTGGACATTTTCTGTGTGCACTACTTGTGCATTTACATTTCTATTTACCTGTTTGGGAAGATTTGGGAGCTGAAGGAGCAGGGTAATTCTGTGGTGAGTGACTCATTATTTGAGTGTGCATCAGGGTAAAATTCCCTTTCAAAATAAATGGATTTGTATTAATACAAGAGCGGTAAATGAGGATCCCAGGACCCAGGACCTCTCATGCCTTGTCACAGGAGCTCAAATTTTCTTCTGTATATTCTGGAGTGCTGTAGGTACAAATGGGCATTTTCCAGGCTTTGACACTAAGGCAATTTGAAAGCAAAGGTTTAACACACCCCCCCTTTGTTAGTGGCATGGGAAATGAAGCAAACCCAAGCACTCTCACCAGGTGAAGTGGAGGGGGACTTACTCTTGCCAGTCTGGTCTTGGGATTTAGTCAAATGCAAAATGCTGAGTTTGCCCCATTTCAGTCACAAGGAAGCTTATCTTACCATGTCATCATTGCCTGCTCTGTTACCTCGTAAAAATGTTATAGTTGTTATTTAAAGAAGAAAACGCGCTGAAAAATTACAAACCCTAACCAGCAGCACCCTCCCCCCTCTTTGCTCCCCACCTTCTGCAGTAAAGACTTAGGAGCAGGATGTGATGAAAATGCCCCAAAGACTTTTCCTTCTGACTATAAATGCAGTTCATCCAAATTAGCCACTAACCTTTTTTTCTTCTCTGACCTTTCTCCTCCCCACTGCCTCTTTCTCACCTCTCTCTGATGAGTCCCACCTCTCTCAAGAGTTCATTATTTTCAACAGCCTTTGCTGATGCAAGCCAGTGGAGGTCAGTTAAAGAAAAGCTTGAACATCTTCAAGCAGGGGAGACATTTCCCAGAGAGGCACCAGTGAACAGAGCATTTAAATTGGACTGGGGTAAGAATTTAACATGAGCAAAGATTTCAGATTATTGGATTTTAAGAAACAGCCACACCTCTTCAATTTAGTAGTCATATTACAGCTCTGAGAAATTTCCTTTTGGAGCTAGACCTCTGAGAAAAATAAGCTATCAGCAGTGGGGGGATAGGAAGCAGTAAACAGCTCTGGGGATTGGGAAGCATGGTGCCATTTAAGAGAAGAGAAGGTAGGAAAAGAAGAGTTCTATTCCACTTTGCAAGTGATTTGTAATGTGTTCTGTTAAGCCAGGCTAGAATTCTCTCTCTGTAATGGAAGTCCTTGGGGGGCATTAAGGCTTGTGTTAATTGCCTCGGTCCTTGGCCAAGTTCGTGATGGTTCAGAGAAGATACGTTCTTGGCAGTAATTTGTGGGGGCCCAGATCTCCCTGTGGATGTGACCCATCTACAACACTTCCAGAGGGCTTCTGCACATTAATATTCTTTGAATGGGCTGGAGGTCAGAGAAAATGCTCAGAGAATGCTCCCAATGCTCAGAGAAAAAACCTTCCTAATTCACATGTCCTTCCACTCAAATGACGTAAGTCCGTGTGCCTGAAGGTGCTCTGAGGGGCAGGGAGAGAGAGGACAGGGGTGGCTGGGCACCTCAGGTGACAGGCAAACATGCTTCCACTCTCCTCCCTTGGGCAGGAGGAACACGAGCTGCTGAGAAACTTAGCCAACAGCATGTGCCTTCATTTTGTTATTTGAATGGTAGCTATTCCTCACCCCAGTTAATGTGGAGCTAGATGAGTCGGAGAGGATGGAAAGTGCTAAAAGGGGCAGCTCACTATAGGTCACCTGATTTCTTTATAATTTTTTTTTTAGAAATTGCCTGTCCAGATGATGAATTCAACTGGATATTTATTGCTGACTTTAATAAGGCATCTACACCTAGCAAGGTAATCTTACTTATTACAACATGTCATGTTACAACTTATCATCATAACACTGTAACAAAATGTCATTACTGATGGAATTTTAAGAACAGCTATTTTATGGATGGAGTGGGTTCCTCCCTTCAAACTGGAATGTTGCTGCCAAAAAAACTGGGGATTGTAGCAGCTTCTGTAATGCAAGGTCAAAAGTCTCATCAGTGGCTTCTACAGAACTCACTTCCCTTCTTATTCCCGGCTACCATACGTTTACAAAAGAGGAAACATGGCAGAGCTTCCTCATGTTGAATTCACCCTGCAGGCACGTGTGTGCTTGAAAATTCAGTGCAAACAGAAAGGGCTGCTGGGCAACACACTTGCTATGCTCAATTAAACTTGTGCTTGATCTGAGGTTTAAAATCCTTTGGTACTAAGACTTCAGCAGAAGTCGTCAGAAGGAGCTTGCCACTCTGCTGTAAACACAACGACACATCTGGGACGGGCTCATGAAAGACACAGCTGGGGAATAACAACTATTTTTGCAGGATTCACTTGGTAGTTGGCGTTTCTAGTTGTTATCTAAAACACTTGCACACTTTATTCACTTCTTTTCTCTAGTGATTTCTGAGCTTTTATGATGGTATGTTTGGTAGGTGAGAAGAAAATCCGTTGTTAGATTGGCCCTGCAGTTCAGTCATAAAAATGACATGTGTCACTAGAAGAATTTACCACAGTTTAAAAAGATGACCCAAATCAAACAATGTTAAGTCGCATTGCATTCAACCTCAGAAATGTGGTGAAGAAAAATTTTTACTAGAAAGGAAGCCAAAAAAAAGACTAAAAGGTATGTGAACAGGAACAAGGTATGAACATTAAAGAGCCAAATGCCAGGGCCTTGACTGGTGCTGCTTTCCCTGTTGCTCCTACTTAAAAGTGCAAACAAGACAAAGCAAGAAATCTCCCAGAAAACTGCCGAGGTTTTAGGGAGCGGACACTGATGTGAAGCAGTGGCAGCCTGGGTGCTTTAGCTGAGCTAAAGCTTTAGCTGAGCTGTGACAGATGCTTCCTGTGCTCTGCACCCTTCCTACAGGATAGTGGAGGATGGGAGCCGGGCGGCGATGGCGCTGGCTCAGTCAGCAAGCCCTCACTTCTTAGGCAGCACGTTGGGAATGGGGAGCTTTGCTCTGTATCTATTACAGCTGCTCCTCAAATGGCATCGAGCTCTGCATGGGATTCCTACACGTGTTTACCCTTCAATGTACAGGGAAATTGAAAGCCTGGTAAAATGGTATTTCCAGCCTTTGCGCAGAGCCTCAATCCCATGAAACATCTGCAATGCAGTTAGCATCTTTTCTTTCAGGCACTGCTAAGAGGGAATGCAAAATCATCCCTGTCATCGTGGTGAGGAATATAAGTGTTTTACAAACAATATTACGGCTCTCTAGCTCCTGCAGACAACAGCAGTATTCTCCTCCACTGGTGACCAGGAATTTTACCTATTTTCATGAACTGAGAATAAGGCATGAGATTCATAACTGTGGAAGAAAGCAATTCAGTTCTCAGAATGTAACCTTTCCACATATATTTACAGGACCTCTCCTTGTTATTATTTATACCATGAAAAGTCATGATCACATAGGTCAAAAAAATGAAGCCATCTAACATTGTACAGAAAGGGAATGGTGCTGCTTCACAAGTAAGTGAGTTTTTAGAGGGCTTTCTTTACCTCTGGAGATAGGAAATACGTCAGTGCTGAAAGAAAGTTAATCTGCAATAGCAGGATGGATTGTTCACTGTGTATGTTTGGGCATCCGTAGACATCTATGCCAGCTGCAAAACTGAATGTGTACATCTGAAATGACTGTTCCTCAGTTTTAAGAGTAAATGACTTTTGAATCAAGCGATGCTGTTTTGTTTGTCCTTCCCTGCCAATTCAAGATTGCTTTCTGCACTATACACTTTTTTGCAAATGCTCGTCTCTATTTAGTTTAAATGCCTCAATTGACAATGTCCCTTTCCAAAAATGTTTAGCTTCCAGTTTTATGGGGTTTTTTTGGTGGAATTTTCAAATCAGCATTGCTTTAACTTTGCTCTCTGTAATGGCTACAGAAGCCATTACATTTACAATAAGCACTGGTCCTTGTAAATGCTAATCTCTATTTTTCACCATTCCAAACTCCTTCAGTTATGAAGACTAGATGTTCTTTTCTTCCTGTTTGAAATGTTACCAGCAGTAGTCTGCAAAGTGGTTTCCTTCGCTCTCTGTGGACTTACACCCTACAACATTGCTGATTTCTTTCAAAGATTTTTTTGTAAGACTTGTTTCACACTCCACTTTTGAAAATGGTGCTGAAGAAAAGGAAAATGGCAAACAACTGTGCAGTAGGGAGAAAGTTACAGTAGTGTCATAACAGGATCAAAGTTTCTTCTCACCTTACGTGTTAATCTTCTCTTAATCTCTCGTTTTTCCTCCTGCTCCTCTTGCTCATTCCGGGCTGTAAAAGATTTACAAGGATCTCAGACAGTGGACTCATCAGGCATGCACAGTTTGCAACAAAATAAGCCTTTCCATCAGTACATTAATGTTTCAGGACCTCTCTGATGCACAGTATGTCCCTCTGGGGCTGGTGAACGTCCTCGATCCGCAGCTACTGCGCTTCTTCACACACTTCATAAAACATCTACAGCTTCCTTCCTTTCCCTGTCTTGGCACTTCTTCATGTGTGTCACTTTCTAGAAGGGCTGGGCAGCAAGCCAGCTCTTCAAAAAGTGTTATCTCCCTGCCCACAGGCCTGGTGGCCTCAGGGGGCTCAGCTACGATAGGGTTAGATTCTGCAAGGTCAGTGGTTGGAAGAGAAACACATGCATGTTTTTTTCCATCTGCAGAATAATTTCTTGCAGCTACTTTTTGGAGATAATGGAAAAAACCCTTTGACATAGAGGTGCCAGGCAAATCCTGCAACTTCCCATGGTATGAGCAGAGTTAAGGAGTGTGTCCTTCCATCCTGAGCCTTCAAAGTATCCCACTGGAGCATAAAAGCTCATCCTAGGTCAATTAACTTTCAACATTAAGCCAAAAGATCACGTGCTACAAGTTCTTACCAGGGCATGACTCTTCTCCCTCAAGAGCTCAATAATACCTGAGTACACTAACTCTTCTTCAAATTAGGAGCAGGCTGTCATGCATTGTCTTTGCATTGACCTTTACCAAAAGTCACTAAAATCACAGGTTTCCGGGTAGTCAGCTTCTCAATCAGTTAGGATCTGCCTCCATTGCTTCGCTGATGGCTGAAATGCTCTTTAGTCCAATCACGCCGGCACATAACAGGTGAGAGCAAACACAACTCATCAGCTTTTCCAGTAAGTACTCTGTGCCCCGGCTGGGATCCAGTGTTTGCTCAGCTAGGAAGGAATAACTCTCTGCAGGGGACATTATGGACCTCAAAGGCCAGCTGAGGATAGGTGCCTTGATTTAAATCTTTAAACTTTGGACTGCACTAAACTCAAGGGAGCATCCCACGTTCCTCTCTGCTGATCCTGCAGATGGAGCAGGCACCTCCTGCAGAGAAGCAGTAACAATCAGCCACAGCTTCTCCAGCTATGTGAGCACAAGCCAGAACTCTCACTAGAAAATTGGGGCTTTCCCCACACAGAAATGACACCTAAGGTTAAGAGAACACAGAAGCCTCTGAGCTGATGAGGAAACAGGCTGGAAACAGGTTTCTCACTGCTCAGGACAGTAGAGCTGACAGGGTTATCACAGCTGCTCACTGACTTCAGCAGGACTGGGAAATTTCCACCAAAGTGGACAAAGAACCTGTTGATGTTATGATGCTTCACACTACACTTCTGATCTTTAAGTGTTATTTTACCAAAAATACTGCTTATATTTTCAGAAGGAAGGAAACCAATAGGGCAGTAAAAGGAGCACTAGACAGCAGGGAGTCACAACTGTCTTTTTAAGCAATCACTGGAGTACCTACACTGATAAATGTAATTTTCCTCTTTCAATGGTTTCTGTCCCTACTGGGCTGGATACTCTTCTAGCAATTGACCCTCTTGAAGTGCTTTTTCTTCTCTTTGTGTCTCAAATTTGGAGGAGTTGGTCCTGCAAATACCTGCTTTCAAGACATAGCACTTAAGAGAATCCACACAGAGTCATGGTAGAACTGCAATCAGCCAAGGAGTTATGTATAAAACTTAGTAATGGCTATTAATTTTTGTCCTTGGCGTCTGATGTTTTTTCTCTTCTCCTCACTCTCAGCCCATCCACCCACTTTCAGAGACAGCCAGACATGCTTAAGACTTCAGGCAGGTAAAAGATGGAAAATAGGAATACATTCTCCTTCAAAACTAGAAAGTGACTTTGTTTTAGCTATTTCTTTGAAGTTAAGTCATGCCAATCTTGTGAAGCTACAGAATTGATGCTTTATTTTCATCTTATGTGTTCAGGAGATTCTCTGTTTCTCTAAACCTGTGTGTCAGGGTGAGTGGTTGGATGTAGGTGCAATTTTCACGCCTGATTTCTGTGCTAGTGTGAAATGTCCCCCAATACAATTTGAGGCATTCAGAAACCACCTAACCATCATTTTTGTGAGGAATTTATACAACCCTGAAGGTGCCAGGCTGACAACTGGATTACTTTCATCCACCTGTGAAGTGGCACAGGGGTGGTCCATGACAGGGGATTGAGGCGTCTTTCCTTATACACTTGGACAGCAAGTATAGCTGCAAAGCATTCTTTAGTCTTCAAACCAACCCTGCAGGCCTGGACTCCTCCCTACATGCCTTTGGCCTACATATGAGTCAGTGAATGGGTTATATTTCAGTGGAGGTCCCTACAAGAACCAATTGTCTCTGCTCTGTTTCCTTGCTGTGGCTGCTGTGATTTCACTGTTGTTATCAGCAAGTAGCAGAACTTGGCAATAGATGCTTTGCCCTTGTAAAGATAACTCACAATTATTGCAGTAGCACAGACCTAGGAAGCATTCAATTCTTGTATAAAGACTGGCTGTCCAACCACATTTTGCCTCATTTTTTCCCATCAGCATGGGCAGTAATGCAGTTACATGTGAAATAGGAACATCATGGTACCAGACACGACATTTTCATCAGGGAGATTTCAGCTGTAACTGCAGAGAAAATCCTGTTTAGTCTACTTGAGAGCTTGGTGGGTTTTCTTTTGTGTTTGTGTGTGCTCTGAGCTGGGCTTTTGCAAATTGCTTGACCTGCTTATGCAGAGAATTTACACTCTGTTTATAATCACTTCCTAAGTCTCTTTCCCTACACTCCATTATATTTATTATAATGCCTCTTCTCAGAAGTCTAGAGGAAGGACACAAAATGATGTACAAATCAAAAAATATTTATATTTACTTGTTTAAGGGTAGAGCACGTTTATGCTTTCTTTTTTTTTTTTAAATTATGTAATGGTTTAAGTTTTTTTCTTTCTTGCTATGGTTCAGGCAAAGTTGGAATGCCTTGGAAATACCACATTACTCTTTCCTGTAATTAGGAAGCTGTTTACCAAGACACACATTTTTTGGGGCAGATCTGTGCTAAAGCAAGCTACAAAAATTCTATTTAGGAAATACAATATGGTTCTGTATTCAGGGAAATATTTTCAAACATCCATGTAATTTAAGAGCATTTATTCAATTAAAAAAGAAACTGGTGTTATTCAAGGGGTAATTCCTCTGAAATGTAAGACAAGTTTAGGGTGCTCTGTGACTGCTGTGCTTGGCAATGTGACCTTTAGGAACATCTGCAAGGCACCCAGCGTTGGAGATGCTGCTCTCTGCTGATCCTGGTTCAAAGCAGGTGCCCAAGACCCCACCTCCCCCAGTGCCAGGGCAGTGTTTGCTGGTCATGCACCAGTGCCAGGTGGTGCCTGACATGTGTTTGTTCATAGGTCCCAGGATGACAACACAAACTGCCAAAGAATTGGCCTCTGTCCCTCTGTGCCTGAGCCTGGCATCAGTCACGTCGCAGTTTCCCCCTTCTCCAGCTGTTCTGCTATGCCCCTGTGAGACAATCACAGCTGGATGTGCCAAATATTTCCTCAGGTTCTGCCCCTGACTTACTCCAGCAGCCAGTCACGGGAGTTAGGAGTAGACAGTAGGAGCACAGCTATTAAGAGTGGGCTGGTCCCAAACAAATGACTTTTCCAGCAGCTTCAGGCTTGCCCACGCTGCTCTGCTGTCCAGCCTTTTCTCCTCTTTGCATTGACAGTGGTGTCTCTCTCTGTCTGTCACGTGTAATAACATCAACAGATGAAAAGACCCTAGATCCTGCTTAACACTATCATTCAACTGCTAAGAATTTGGTTTTGAAGTATTTGAAAAATGAATTCTGCTGATTTTCAGAGAATTAATCTTCCGCTACCACATTTTTATGATTCTATACAATGCAGTTATTTGAACAAGAGAAGATGAATTATGGATCTACCTAAGGAGACATAATGTATAAGGTTTTGGAATAGTTTTTTCTGTAGTAATTTTTGAAAATTTTCCTGGAAATATACATTTACTAGCTTAAAAGGGGAAGAACTTGTTTCTTTTTTTTTCTTCTGTTTCTAAAATAACTACAAGGATTAGATAAACAGCTTTTTTTTAATATTCAAAATACTTCCATGCGAGTAAAGAAACTCTTCTCTTTCTTCCTGTTCATTCATGAGGTTATGAAAGCTGGACTCAGTCCAGCTTCCCTTGAAGTCAGTGGCAATGTATCTACTACCCTAACTTGGTTCAGGATTTCTGAATGGTATTTTGTCCCTTTAAAATATCACATGCTGAGGATCTACCAGCAAATTTCTGGCTGATTTAAAGGGGGAGTTTCATTGGAACATTTCAGGGAAATAACCCTGAGTCACACTGGATTCTTTTTTAAATTGAGTAAAGGCTCCAACTAGCATAGATTGCTGTGAAGATTTTTAGGAAAGCTAATCAAGCTATGCCCTAATGTCTTTACTAACTTACAATGGAATGCTCATCTATATAAGTGCTGCATAAAGGAGGCTTTTCAGGATGACTGACCCCTGTTTGGAATGTCATTCAAAATCTGCGTTTTTTTCTCCACAGGTTGTTTATTTTTGTAAATTTACTGACTCTGATTTTAAAGAACTATTTCTGGAGATCTAGATGTTCTTACAAACGTCCACGCTTATTTGCACCTATGATGCCCTTTCTTAATAATTATTAGTTATTATTGGTGATGCTTACAGAGAAGAAATGTTTATAAAAAACACCAAATGTACATGAAATCTAACCCAAATTATCTGGCTTCAGGTTAATGTCAGCAGAATCAGGACTTACGTTTCAGTATGTTCCTCTGCTCCAATTCTTCAGCAGTCGGCCTCTGGCTCAGTCGTCTGCGAAAAAAGTCCAAGATCAGTTTTTGGACCATATCATATTCTCCTCAGTTCTCTGCCTTGAAGAGTTACTTTGGGGTATGAAAGGCAGAACAGAAAGTACTGACACTGCTCCATTATGTACTTGGTATGCCTGGACCATGCGTGACACACACCATGCTTCGCTTTCGCAGTTTCCTCTGTTTCCAACCCACGAAAGACAAAATACGTTATGACATCTCAGGCATGACTTTCCCACCCCTACCCCAGGCAGAGCTGCTGAAAGCTAAGCCACACAGATGTCTCCACTTAATTTCCTTCCCTCCATGCCTGCTTCCTGACTTGCACAAGTATTTCTAGCTTGGATCCAGCTAACCCTCTCGCTGCCCTCTCGCCAGCCTCCTGACTGTGCCCCGTTTGTCGACACAGCGTTTGAACACAGACACAGAAAAAACAAGTGACTGTTTGGCAGCACTGAGGGCAGAACAATAGCAACCCTCGTCCTACTCATGACACTCACTTCCCTCCTCCTCCTCTTGTGGCTTTTATTAAATCCTATATTGAAGGATCAGTCTGACTTGATAGTAATAGGATCAACAAACCCCACAATCTAATTACAAATGGAGCCTCTGTACATAGGAATGACCTGAATATTCAGAATACAGTGCAAGCACAAAAGGGTCTTTGCAAAACAAAGTAAACCAGAGAGATGACATCAGAAGTCAGCACTGTTGGGCATCCTCATCCTCCTGTCTGAGTCAATGGGAGTTTTGTCAAAGATACCAATGACATGACAGAGCTTTCTCTTCCTTCAGACTTGGTCACTCAGAGACGTTTCCAGCTTGGGGGCCCCAGTCTCTGTCAGCTGGACTAGTTTCCCTGCGAGTTACTGGGCACTGATAGGAAATGATAAGAATGCTGCATGGCTTCATCTTCTGCAATGAATGTTCCCCTGACCCCGGGCACAGCAGTTCCCTGAAATGGAGCTGGCTCTGCAAGGCTGGATGAGAGATATCTGGCAATGGGTCCTCACCACACAGGGGCTAAGCTGCTGGTGCCTACGCATCCCCAGCCTTCTCCAGAGCCAGGAGCTCATGTGTGTTCAAGACCCATGGCCCTCACACTGCGTGCAGAGGACAGAGCAGAATGAAGCACAAGCACTGGGTAGGAGCCTACCTCCTACACCAGCTGTTTGAAGGCAGAATCTTTACAGGCACCTGATTTTACAGTCTGAAGATTTCCACCAGCAGAAGTGATTCCGGCCATATGTCCTTTGGGGGCACATTACACCATGAAAACAGACCAGCAGAACAGCTCTATTTCAGTGTAGAATTTGGAGTCAGGAGCTTTGTCCCTTTCTCATGGCAGGTGGAACATTTACCTCATTAGAAACGTGTTAAAAGGGACAGAAACAGATCCTTAATTCAGAAGTAAAGAATGTCTGCAAAGTACTCTGAAGACAGAAAGTGCTATTCAAGGGCTTGGTATTACCATCTTTAAGACACAGTAGCTGTTGCTAATGGGAGACTTGGCCTTAGGAAGGTGAAGCAATTAAAACTACTTCATTTCTAGCATCACATGAGAACCAAAAAGAAAAAGTTGCCACTTTTAGCCCTGCCACACTCTGGTGTCTGCAGGAACTGTATTATAGATGTTTTTAATCCCCCACGCCATGATGCTTTTCAAGAGGATGCATCAGAGGGATGTTCAGGATGAACTCCAGCCATCCAGCATATGAATGGCTTCTACAGAAACAAACGTAATAGTAAAAGGAGAAAGAAAAATGCTGTCCCCAAAAGCCCCCCCATTTCCAAGAAAACAGGGATTGAAGGACTCAGATAACTGTTCTGTCACAAATAGCTCACGCTAGGACATTTCTAACAGAAGGCAGAAGTTTTATCTACCTACAGAAGTGATTTGCAACAGGGATCACATCTTCCATGTGTTTAGTGAGGTAGCTGTCATGAAGTAGATGCATTTAAACTAAGCTTTCACTGCATGTTACCATGTCATTGCTTCCACACAAGAAGAGAAAGATTTCTTCCAAGTATGCCCTTGTTATTATACGGACCCTCTACCCCTGTGCTGCTCAGGATCTACAGACCATGGGATTCTTCCCCCCACTGTCTGGTAGGGTCCCTAGTGAAAGCCAGCTGAGGATACCCATGTTCCTCATCAAGAATCAAATTACTTTGCAGATCCCATTATCCACCCTGTCCACTCTGCAGAGTGCTCCTGCCGAAATGGTGACCACCACTTTTAAGTGATGCATGGCAGAAAAAGCCATGCCACTTTGGATAGATTCATTTATGGATTACCAATCACTTCTGGAGTTTTATAATCCCAAGAATTTTTAATAATGTGACTTGGGCAGTAGGCAAAGTAAAGGCATTCTTGTAGTGGAACAAAATCCTAATTAGTCCTTACGGTGCAAGGAGTAGAGCAGCACTGGAGAATGAAGAAGGTCATGAATAGAAGCTATGGAGGTTCCTGGCCTCCATTACCAGTGTCTGCTTTCATCTCCATGAACTGCTGTTACATTCCCATTTCCATCATCCTTTGGGACTGACTGAGTCTGCTCCTGCTCCTCCATCTTCACCCCTCTTTGATGAGCTCCTCAAATGAACCCAGCCCCTTCCACAGCCCTTCCCTTCCAAGCTCTCCCAATTATCTCCTTTCATGGTCTCTTGTTCATTTAATTTAATTCCTTCTCATGGTGTTACAGTGACTTCTGCTCCCAAACTATTGGGGCTTCACAAACACCTCCACCAGCTCCTTAGAATAGCACCATTTTAGCTCTTGTTTCTTGCTGCCTAATTTCTAGGCTTGCCAGATGTTGAACAGCTGTTAACATCTCTGTTAATCTTTGAAAATCTTGATACTAGTTACAAATAATGTAAATCAAGAAATGCAAGCAGCTCTTGCTTTATTACTATGGCTGCAAAGACATGTTTTTTTTCTTTCACACTAAATTTCAGTACACCATCTTCAGCATACAGGTCTGACCTTGGCAAACATCAGTGGTGATAGCTCCCCTCTTCTGCCTTCCTTCCTGTCCTGCCCAGAATAAAAAGTTGTTAATGAAGCCCACCTAGCTTGCAGAGGTTGATTTCAGTAGTTTGATTGCTGGCTTGCTGCTGTGCCTTATTTCATTTAACATCACAGGGGCTGCATGAGGCAGTCAGGAGGCCACAGGGTCAGGAAAAAGGTGTCTCATTAGCAGCACAATCAGAATAAATGGGAGAAAGTGGAGGAGAGGAAGGAACCTGGTGCTACAGCACAGAATGGATCTGCTTGTGCAAACTGTAAGGACAGAGTGAGATGTGTGGTGCTACTGTTGATCAGAAAGGCAACTCCGGCTGTTTTATCAAACTGAGTGCAGGTGTCTAACCAAGGAACAGGGGAGACAGACATCAACAAGTAACCACCTCTAACAGCACTTTCTGTATTTAAAATGGTCATGTGTGAACATGCCTGACCTTCCCTGTGCCATCCATACAGTTTTACAATATGCTTCAGGCATTCAAGAGGGCAGGAAAGTCTTTTGTAATTTTGCTTTACAATGTATTGTTTGGTTTATACTTCATATGTTTTTGCAATATTGATTACAACAGTTTTGCAGATACACTGTGACAAAGGTTTTACTAAAAAGGAAACCTTTCTACGATTTATGGTGACATAAGGAAAGCCTTGCTAGGATTTCACTGAAAAAATCATATCCAAATGAGATTGTCAGTAAAAAATAAAAAGTTTGCACCCATTTACAAAGACTTGACAGCAAACCAATTTTCTGAATTAATTCTCTGCATGATCAAATGCATCACACCCCTTGTGCTAGACAGTAAGAGCTGACTGGTTCTTCATAAGAACAGTGTATAGTGAAGCTTATTTTGTTGGGTGGTGTTTTTTTGTTGTTGTTGTTTGGTTGGTTGGTTGTTCTTTTGAATTTGCCCTGGGCTTGGCTGGTCACATTATGGCAGATAAGTAGGAGTTTGGGGCCAGAAGGGACCATCATGCAAAATCAGTGGCTGTAGATCTAAAATATTGGCTGGTGGGGGTGTAATCTCCTCAGGGAGCAACAGGAGGAAAGAAAGGCAGCATTTTCACTGATGGATGCCACTGTTTGGGGCTTCCCCAGCAAACAGAGAACTCAGAACGAAAAGTTTCTCTCCATGTGTCAGTGTTCTGCAGGAGCAATAAAAGGAAAAACATCTCCTTGGGCACAACAAAACACTTAAATGAAATACACCGTGATGCTTACCCTCCTCTGCAGTGCGGCCACTCCCTGAGGGCTCTCAGGACAGCAGGCAACCCATTATGGGGCCTTGGCTCAGATTTCTGCAGCCCTTTTGTCTGGCAGCACCTTTGAAGCAAGATGCTCCTGGCTGCCTAGGCTATCCCCTACCAGGAGTCATGGGTTTTCTCTCCTTGATCTTTTGTTTTGCTGTGGATGAGCTCCAAGAAAAAGGTGGTTCATGCCATCCAGCCTGCTGTTATGTGAACAGGATGATGTGGGATATGTGCTTTCTGTGTACCAGGAATTCATCTTTGCCTCTGTCCAGAGGACAAGAAAATTTAAGAGCCTAGCGTGGGGTCATATGCAAGTATAATGGCTGGATATAATACAGGGCTTGTCGGAAAATGACTCCCTATGCACTTGCCAGGCTTATTAACTGGGAGTGCCTGCAGACATGAAAGGCAGAACTTAGCAGCTCTCCAGGGCTTGAATGGTGACATCTGGTGTGTGGGACCCACAAACAGGACTGGTGGACACAACAGGGCACACAGCAGTATGGTGAGATGTCCAGAATATCCCCAAGGCATGTCTGAGCCAAGCCATGCTCACACAGCTGTTCCTCATGACTTAAGTCACCCTGATGTAAAATAACTTCTGAGCACAGTGGGGCATAACCTCTGGAACAACTCCTGAATTTATTCTGTATGTGCAAATATCTTTAATAAGCAGCAACTGGGCTCATACTACCTTAGACATTGATCTAACAGAGCAGTAAATCTGAGCTGGGCACATGAGAAGCCAGCTGCTACAAAGAACTACTTGTCACATTGCTCTTTAGTTGACATAAATGAGCATGACTGAAGCCAGTAGAACTGCACTGATTTACATCAGTGAAATAATTCCACATGAGGAAAATTCAGTGGGAGCAGAGTTTTAATTTACTTCGCCTTTCCCAATGATAATAATGCTGATAGCAAAGCAGGATTGATGAAGAAAAGGCTGTCAGGGGCTCTTTGCACTCCCATGCCATGTACAGAAAATTCAGAGAAAAACAGAAGAGAAGACCTTGTATTTGCTTCTTCCAGTTAACTGTTAGCAGAGTGCAGGAATGAACTATCTCCTTTCCTTACATCACTGCATAATGAGAAAAAAATCATTGTAAGTCTGGAGGGTCACTTTCTCTCAAGTGTCAGCCCAGATTTTGCCAGCCAGATTGTAGAGTCTACAGAGGACTATCATTCTCCTAAACAGGATTTATAAAATGGGATTAAATTCAGTTTTATCAATGAGTGAATAAATTGAAGCCATATTAAACAGAAAATCCCTACCTAAAGAAGCAAGTGTAACAGTTTAATACCAATAAAACTCTTGTACTAGACTCCATTAAGGTGTTTGCTAATCTGTAGGATTATCACTTTCTTTAAGCTCACTCACAGGTAAGTATGACAAGTCTCCTGGTGTCAGTCATCATAATACACTTTATAACTCATTTTCCTGAGAAATTATAGCAATAAAACCATAAGGAGTGTTTGCCATGATTCAGTTATCATGTAATGACTGCTCTCCACTTCCCTGTTGATTTAAAATATTCAGCCTCTGGGAGATGGTGATGCTTCTGCAGCTATAAAGAAGCCTTTGGCAATGACTAAAGCAGAGCAGCGTGGGCAGAGATGCCTGTTCATCCCTAGGAAAATGGGTGAAGCACCATTGTGACAGTTTAGCAGAGAACTAGTTAGACAATTTTGGTAGGAGGTGTTTGCTTTTGGCGAAGGCCTAAAAAACTGCTAAGTATCAGTTGAAGATAAAAGCACTTTCTGATGGTGCCCTACTGGCAAGGAACTACTTCTGCCTTAGTATCCCAGTGTGTTCCCTGGACTTTTGATTGTGTTCCCTTGACATTTGATCCAGAATAGCTACAACAGCCCCACAATCCTGAGGAGAGAGGCAATGCATTTGCTCAGTACACTGCAAGAAATACAGAACAGTTTGGACTGTGAGCCAACCAAATTGTATTTCCCATAACATAGCTGCAGTTGTGTTTCCAGCTGGGCTCTACAGGAAAATCAGATTTTCAACTGAAATTATTCAGACTTTAATTCAGGCTCTAAGCAGTCATTTGCTACTCCCCAAAATTATCCTTATCCCAGACTTGATTTTGTGTTGAGAAACAGCTTCAATATAGACTTTAAAGCTCCGATTACTCTAGATTGCAGTGAGGATTTTTGGGAAAACTAATCAGTGAATTTTCTGCTTGCTCAAGCATCTGTGTATAGTGAAAAATATAACCAAGCTGGCTCTTTGTTTAAAACTCTTACAACTGACCAATTTGTTTTCCCATTCTTTAGATCATGTGAATCTATTCTTGAGTCATGGCTGAAATGATGCCATTTTTTTCTGGTTCAGCTCATTGAGGGATTGAATTACTATGATTTTGATTTATTCTTTGGAAAGTTACAAGCTTCCTGAGAAAGAATTGTCTACCCAGAGTAGGTCTCCTGGGAAAAGAGAATCATATTCAAAATGTAGATTTTGACAATTCATTATGTTTGCATGAGGTTAAAATCTTGTTCATCATATATGGAACAAATATCTTTAAAATACCCAAATAAAACACGATTATTTCGGGCCATGAGCTCTCTATTTTGTCAAAAGAAATAAACCAATGACTAGATAGCCCTATAACTCTGACTAGAAACTGGGTGAATAATGACATACCCAGGTGATCAGTCTTCCATTAGACCACTATAACAATGCAGACACCTGCATTTTCCCAAGGAATGACTTCATTTCTTTTCTAAAGATAATGCCAAGCAGTGATGGACACACTAATCCAGATTGTGGCCCCATGTTCAATAATATTAACTGAGAAATGCCTACTGATTTGTGGAATATTGCAAGATCATGCCTCACACCTCAAGCTCTAAAATGGAGCCTCCTCCCTTTCATTACTGTGCTGTCCCATTAATGTCAAAGCTCTCAGCCAAATGCTGGCTGTTCACATAAAATACGATCATGTAAGTTTAGAGGATTTTAAAAAAAAGGCACAGCTGAATTAAGATAGTTATACCATATAAGCTTTGAAGCATTACTTCTCAAATCTCTTATCCCTAGTCCCAAGAAAAAAATATCCAACAACTGCAGTAGGAAACAAAGAACAATCTTTTTCAGAAGAGGCAACTTACTATGTATCTAATTCAAGAGTGTATTTTTGGGACAATAAAAATGGGATATTTTTGAGTACTAGAAATCCAGAGCGAAAAATATACTAAATGCTGGTTGAAAATCTAAAGCATGCCAGAAAAAACAGATGGATGTTAGGACCCATTGTAATAGAGAAAAAAATGTTCTAAAATGTTAGCAATTGTCCTTCTGTTTTCTATACAGCATTGTGAGAAGACACTTGCTTCACCAAATGTGATAATATTAAATTAAAAGCTGATTTTACAAAGCTACAGAGATCATAATTCACAGTTCAAGGTCAATCTGTGAATGCCTTGAGTAAAATGGCACAAAAAAAAAAATCAATCTAAGCTCAGCAGATATGCTTGCTGTCTGTAGGCATTATTGAATGGTTTGTTTTAAAATCTCTCTATAGTACTATTGTTTCGTCTCTGTGAACAAATGTACTTACAGCAATGAATAAAAGTTACACTCTTAAAAGCAGAGTCATTTCTAAGTACAAGTCAGAAGTGCAGAACACCCCTCTCCGTGGGAATTTTCCCCACCCTGGCTTCTGATGCTCAGGGAAACTTGGATGTTGGAACATATTTGATATAGGAATAAAGCAGTTGTTCCTCTGTGTATGTGGCATGGTCTTGGCATGGAGACAAAAAATAATGATTCAGGTGGGAAGAACTTCTGTGGGACCAGGGAAAAAAACATGGAAGGAGGCTGAGGGGTGACAATGAAAGTACAGCCCCCCAGTACAGCCCCCCTTCCCAAAGCTCTTCACCTTCTAAAGCCTCAGTGATCTTTCCCAGCAACATTCTCTTCTAAGGATCCTCTTCTGAGAAATCTGCTGCCACAAACTTAAATGCAACCTACCCTGAGAAGCAGCTGCTGGCTCTGAGGGAGAGTTGAGGACTGAGCACTCATGGAAGAACCATCTTCCCTATATTTACCTCGGAGATCAGACCCCCTGATGGGCCTCTGTGGACCACAGTGACTGACATGACCCGTGCATTAGCAGGTATGTTACACTTCTGGCACTGCCAATATACAATTTGTTTAATGAAAAAAGCAGTGGCACCTTATCTTCTTATTCACATATGCACTAACACAACTGCAACCCTAAAATATCAAGCCAGGGACATTTTAAACATGTAAACAAATAAACCAACTTTGCTTGGCAGTCCAAGTAATCTGTGACCATCATGGAAAATCTCAATCCAAAATGTAAAAAGCTGTTCATTTTAAGGAAGGAAATCTGGGTGGGGAGCTTCACCAGCTTGCTGATGTCAGTCTCAGCATATACACGGCCAGCTTGATAAAGTCTCCTCAGTTACTACAGCAGCTACAGACCACTCAAAGTACAGAGAAAGGAATTACCATGGAATGGTTTGGATTTGAAAAGGACCTTAATGATTGTCTAGTTCCAATTCCCCTGCCATGTGCAGGAACACCTTCCACTAGACCAAGTTGCTCAGAGCCCAAACCAACCTGGCCTTGAACACCTCCAGGGATGAGATTACCCCAGCTTCTCTGGGCAACCTGTTCCAGTGTCTCACTAGCCTCACAGAAAAGAATTTCTTACTAATATTTAATCCAAATCCACTTTCAGTGTAAAGCCATTCCTCCTTGTTGCCCCTTTTTACATGCCCTTGTAAAAAGTCCCTCTCCATCTCTCTTGAGAACCCTCTTTAGGCACTGTAAGGCTGCTCTAAGGTCTCCCTGGAGCCTTCTCTTCTGCAGGCTGAATAACCCTCAGCCTGTATCACATAATACCCCCGACCATATTAGTTTGTTGTAGACCATTTTATCAGTGCCAGCATGAAGAAGGACAAATGACCAATAGTGCAGGAATAAAATTCATCTCCAAAAAGGCACTTTATACTGGTAATGTTAAAAAAAAAAAAAAGGCAACTCACACCCTTTCCGCTAAATGAATCAAAAGCTAAAATACTCAGTGACTTGGAACAGCCCCAACATAGGAACTCCAAGTAAAAGCTTTTATAACAGAAATTGGCAGTGTTAGCAATTCAAAACCACAATAATTAAGTTTCTAGTAGAAAAGATGCATAGGAAATAGCACGATGCCCATATTTTGTCTTGTTACTGAAGTGGAAGTAAACAAATTTGAGAGCTTTAAGAGCAATTATCTATTTTGTGACAGAGTGATTTCAGTTCCCCAGATTGTGGGATTTCAGATTCCCAGACTTCATGAAAGGCAGGTGATAAATAGCAGTAACTTTTTGCAAAGGGCTGTGCCTAAAATTTTCACTTGAAGAATAAGAATTAGGACTGGCTGAAATGTTTGTGACAAACTAAAATTGCTGGAAAATTGAGTCCTAAAAGGACAGAAACTATCTGCAAGGTGAGGTCAAACTTAGTGAGTAGTTTCAGCTGAAAAAAACCCAAAACTCACTAAACACACTTTTCTTAAAAACAATAAAATATAAAAAGCATTAAAAATACACTAGACAACATTTAATTCTCACCTGAAATGGTAGTTTTCAGTGTGTAATAAAAAACTAATGATGCCTGTACTTGCTATTTTTAGTCAGTTTTCCCTACTCCACTTGTTAATTATTTTGTTCCATTTGAGTACCAAATGCAAAAAAATTCCTTCTTCAGCCAAGTCCAGGAGACACAACTCTCCTTCCAATAACTGCTACATTGGTTCCAAGCACATATTTACTGAGGTGGATTACAAGGAGAACTCCCCCATCATCTGCATTGCAAACTTCAGTGCAGGCGCCTTGGTCATTCCTCACCATTGACTTGCTGGTCAGACTTGGTCTTTGCATATATTTTGCAACATTAATTCTTTTGCATCTGCATCACCAACTGCACAATAACTCCTTATCTTTCTAGAGAATGTCATGTTTTACAACCCTATCGAGATTTTCCCATTGTACAAATTCCCAGCTGGTGTGTGTTTAACATCTTCACTGCCAGAGCCTACTTCTGCCTCTATGCAGAAGGTCAAAACCAAGTTTTTAAAAAATCTTAGCATCCCACAGAACAGCAATGAAAACATGCAGCACCAGAGACAGTAAAAAGGCAAAAATGTCTAGCTTTAAAACCAAAACCAGATGAAATTGTTTACCTGGTTATAATTAAACAGACCTATGCCCTAGGAAACTGCATATTTGTTATTTTGAAAAGATATTAGATATTATTATTTCACAGTTATATCATCATTTGTAAGCTCTTAGGTCTTGGCCTGTGACCAACCTCTTTGCCCAAACTTGCTCATGAGCTGATTGGCTTAACTCAGCTCTCAAAGAAAAAGAAACAAGCCCTTGTTGGAGCCCAAAACATGATTATTTGTTAGAAAACCTTTAGCCTGTATTCCTTCCATTTTGCAGCTTTCTGATCTGTTGTAGACAGGCTTGCTCTTGCTCCGGGAGAATACAGAGGTCAAACTCTTTTGCTGTGCTTGCTGGCATGTGTTGCTTGAGTTAGCAAAAGCAGTAACTTGAGTTAGTGAAATTCTGCAATTTGCTCAGAACATAGGATGCACCAGCTAAAACTACTGGTTGACCATGGTCATCATCACATTTCTGATAGTAACGGCCAGCAGATGCTTCAGAAACAGAGAATGCAAACAAGATTGTCTCTGGCCAAACAGGAAGTAGCACCCAATAGGAAGAAAAATTATTTTGTAGCTTTTCTTTTGATCAATGTGTGCCTTAAAACAGGGAATGCGTTTGTCTTGTGCTTAAGAATAGTTAACATCTACGGTTTTTGTGGAGGAGCTTGATTTGTTTCCTTGGAAGATAAAAATTGTCAGATAACCAGAAAGAGAAACAATACATGGCAAGTTTTTGAAAATTACTGATAATTATTCAATGGGGAAAAAAAAGATGTACTTTGAATTTATAAAAAACCACAGTTGTCATTTTTTAATGGGAAAAAATTCAGAGATGTTTTTTATTTTGTCACTGTAGGTTGT
>VXBQ01009689.1:0-20428 GCA_013400175.1 Phainopepla nitens
GACCGTGCGGAGCCCGCCCCTGGGCGGAGCAGCGGGCCCGCCACCGCCGCCGCGCTCGGGCGGCTCCGTGAGATCCGAGCGGCTGCGGCTCCCGGCGCTCCCGTCCGGCATCAAACGCTGTGGTGGGCCTGTGCCACGCGTGCCCGGGCCGCCTCAGCCCCGGCTGTCCCGCAGCCCTCGGCCCTGCCCCTCTGCAGCAGCACCGCCGCCTCCTGCGCCTGCCTCAGCCCTCCTGGGCTTCTGCCCAGCAGGCCCCCCGGCGTTTGGGGTCACGGCAGCTCTCCGGAAGCTCTCTTCGTGTTACGGGAAACGCACACTGGGCAGACACCTCACTTATGCCTCCGTCCTCCTTCTCATGGCACTGACTTTGCACAGGTCACAGCCACCAGAAGGATGCAGTTGACCCCCAGCCGCTTCCTGCCAGGGAATTTGCCGTGCCTGCTGTTCCCCATATCCCTTAATCCACAGTCAACAAGCAGGGTGAGGTGAGTGGCACGGGACATGTAAAGCTCTCTGGATCTCGGCCAGGAGGTGAAAGCAAAGTGGTGAAGCCTCTCTGTCCATCACAGGCTAGTTTATTTTCCGCTGCTGCTTCCCCCAGTCCTGAAATGCAGGCCACTATCCCTCAGTGATGGAGGCTGATGTGTACTGGCACCCAACTAATGCAACCACATCCGTACCTCCACTAAACAGCCCAGAATCTTCTCTCTGCCCTGTTGTGGCTGGGGCCCCAGCACCCACCCTCAGTCGCGCCTCCTGTCTCACTCTGGCACACCAGCATCTCCTTGCCGATGCCAGCATCCCCTCCCCTAGACCTGCTGTGCAGCATTTGTCCTCTTCGGTGGGTACTCCACAGAGGTCTCATCTTCCACGCTGAGTGGTGACAAAAGTGAGATCACACACACGTGCTTGGGGCTACGTGCAAGTCCTGGTGTTATGGCTGGGATAGCTAGCTTTCTTAGAGGCTACTGCAGTGCTGTGATTTTCTGATTTAGTATGAGAATACTGTGGATAATACACTGATAATTTAGTTGTTGCTCAGTAGTGCTCACTCTCAGTCAAGGCCTTTCAGTTTCTCGTGCTCTGCCAGTGAGAAGGTGCACAAGCTGGGAGGAAGCACAGTCAGGACAGCTGACCTGAACTGGCCTAAGAGATGTTCCATACCACGGAACACTGTGCCCAGTGTATAAATGAAGGAGAGGAGGAGGAGTTGACTGGGAGCTGCTGATGCTCATCCCCCATCACTGGGGAGGGGCTGGGCATCAGTCAGCGAGTGATGAGCAACTATATTGCATCATTCATCTTTCTTGGGTTTTATTCCTCTCTCTTTCATTGCAATTACTATCATTAGTATTATTATATTTACTTTTCTTCCATTATTAAACTGCTTTTAACCCACGGGTTTTACTTTTCTTTCCTATTTTCCTTCCCACCAGGAGGTGGTGGTGAGTGAGCAGCTGTGATGATGCTTAGTTGCCAGAGGGGGTTAAACTGCAGCAGTGGGCTGGGGTTTGCTCCCATTTTTAATTCACCCTCCTGGTGCTGCCACAAATACCAAGCAGAGGACAGCCTGCCTTACTACTCTGCCTCCAAAACCTGCTCTGAACACAAGCAGGGAACCAAGCTTTCCACAAATGCAAACAACATGGTACCATAAAATACCTTAAAAAGCAGTGGGGAAGAAAGCTGTTCCCCAGAAATCACCTGCTGTGCTACAGTGGGCAATGGTTCACAGATACTAAATAAGGGGCTCCATGCTCAGATTCACTCAATGGCAAATCTCTTTGTGACTTTGCCACAGCACAGATCTCCAACTAGGTGCAGTCCCTTCCAGAGCTAGAGCCCAAGGAGGCACTGCAAGAGAAAAAACCAAATCACACAGCCAGGACTCTCCCAGAGATTGAGATCACTTTTATTTTCAATCATTTTGGCGAGGATGTGTGGGCAACTGTGGGTGTGGTGCGTGTATGTCTGGGCATGCATGTGTGTGTGCGCAGAGTCCTGCCCAGTGATGCAGATTATATGAATACCTGCAGTTACAGTCCATGAACTGAGCCATGAAGCGTGTGATGAGTGCTACACTGAGGCCCGCTTGCTTGCCTCTTCTTGTGCTTACTGCAGTGCAGCATCTCCACCTCCCGGCACTGCTGTTCCAAGGATGCCAGCCCAAGATCCCGTCCAAAGGGCGCGAGAGGAGCTGAGCTCCAGGATCTGGCTCTGCACGAGTGAGCCAGTGGATTATTATCTCACTTAGTGAGCTCCTAAGTAACATTTGCAGTCCTCTTTGACATAACCGTATCTAACTCCTCACAGTGAGGAGCCTCAACTGCTCTGACAAACTTTAACTGCCTCAGAGGTACAATGGGGAAGAGAACAGGGACCCCACGTAAGCTCCAGTGCTACAGCACAGCCAAGCACATCTCGAGTTCCTGGGAAAGCAGCACCCAAATACACTACTGAGTTTTTACAGCCACCATGAACCTGTGGCATGGGGGATGCCGCAAGGGAGATGACCCATGCTTCTGCAGCCCCCAGTCTCTTCCATCTGATCTGAGAGACCATAAGGCAGGGTAAATCCCAAACTAGGCTCTATTTCAGTTTAACTTTTTAAAGCTGAATCCCCCAAGCTCAGAGCAGAGACAATGCTTAAAGAACAGCACTGCCATGAAAGGAGACTAGTCAAAGGCATCCTGGCCTTGTGGCAGACTGGAAACAATCTTACTTTGACGTTTTTGCTTATAGCACAGTTAAAACAGAGGGTATCCCATCACCTAGGACCCTCTGCAGCTGCCAGAAGTCTCCAATTACTCCTGTAAGCCCTAAAATGACCTAGATGGGCAGCACCACCCTTTGGGCTCACTCTCACTCACCTCCACCTATTTGTATGCTGCTTAGGGATATGCAATTCCTGACACTACACAGACCCAGAAGAAGGCAAAGCTGCTACCCTGTGAGTTTCACTTGGACGGATGTGGGTTTCAATCCCAGGTTTTGCTTCAGAGCATAACACAAGGCACTCCAGGACATCTTCCAGCTGCTGAAAGTCTGGAGTGCAAAGCAGCTTGCTAGCTCTGTTTCCAAATCTGCCTGAACCAGTTTCAGCAGGAAATCAAAAACCGGTCAAGCAAGGGGTCTGCAAACCAATAACGCAAAACCAGTCCAATTGTCTCGAGTGAAGCAGGCATCTAGGAAATTGCCAGGAGATTCTCCTCCTATTCCAAAGGAGTTAAATTCATTGTCAGCTCTACAGGGAGACAGCTGATGCCCCAGTCCTTTCTGACCTCTTTATAATACATCTTCAGTAAAGGCTGCAAAGTGCTCCACAGAGGCCTTTGTCACTTCTAACAGTTTGGTAACTCTCCGAGCAGGGACAAGAACAGGAACATAATAATACATACTCTGAACTCAGGTATCTGGTGTTAGGGCACTGCATTCAAGCCCTCCTTCCTTGTGGCTTGATTCATGCAAAATGACAGATCCTTCAAAAATACAGGGCCCTCATCCCTGGGGCTCAGGGATATTAAGTGGCATCTGAGGCAGGAGCTCAGCAAAGGGACACTGTATAAGGATCCCGGGGTGCATCCTTAAAAGACAGCGACAGCAAAACCAGAAGTATTATGAGCCACTTGGTTTGGTTCTCCTGCATGGATCTCCCACCTGGCAACTGCAAAGGGGAGATGTTTCAGAACTGCATAGAAAATTAAATGGCTTTTGCATATTAAAAAAATTCAGATGAAAACACAGTTACACCAGTTACTAAACAGTGGGTGGATGAGCAATCACCACGTTTCGTATTAAATAGAGCCAACTAGATTGATCTCCATACTGCCACACTCCTGGCATCAGGGCTTCAGTGCACAGCAGCAGCCTGAGTGCCCGCCAAGGCCAGGGAACGCTCCCACGGAGGCGGCACACCCCGGCAGGAGGGCTGCGGTCCCAAGGAGCAGGCTGCAAGACGTCTGCTCTGTCCTCTCACTCCTTCAATGCTCACGCATCCCAGACCAGATGGGCACACTGGGAAACAGGCCTCCGGCTGGAAAAGGATTCCAGTTTGTGGTTTCTTTACAATGTGGTTTCCACGCAACTTCACAGCAACAAATCGCTAGTTTCTTCCTATGGAGAATGGAAAGAGAGGTGAGTAGCAGCAAAACAGGAGGAGAAGTCCGCCCAGCACGGGAGGTGACAGTAGGGAATGCTCTAACACAAGTTCTGCCTGTACCAGGCATGTTTCATGGGCAGCAAGACTCAAGACAAGGGAGTTTCCTAGCATTATTCCTGAGCACCATTCAAAGACCTCACCTCCCTTTCACCTCCTCCAGCCACCACAGACAATTTTGAGTCTCCAGTTTACTCACAGCAACACAGAAGCACAATCAATGATTCCCACTGACATAAGAAGGTTCATTGCCAGAGGTAGCAGGTCAACACATGAAATCTGAGCCCAAGCTACCCTCCCAAGCTGGAACCATACCCTGAAGAGACAGGAAGCTGACTGAGCTGTCAGCTTTTATTTGGCAGCTTTTCCCCCTGAAGTAAGGAACATGGCTTGATTTCTTCTACCTGGCCTCTGGATCTCCTGCTGGAGTGGATTCTGCCCTGCTTTCCCAGCATTAAGTTCTTGCCAATAGGAAGATTTACAGCCTTGCACATAAGGCTGGCATTTGAAGCGTCAGAAACCAGGGGAATATCTTCTGTGCAACAGCAGCAGGTCCCAGCAGGACAGATCACTGTCTTGCAGTGGTTGCAGGCCTGGCCAGCTCACATCCTGGTGGGCACTGCCTGCTGATTTGTACCACTCATCCCAGGTCTGCCATCACAGCCCAAAGATGTAAGAGCTGTACATTAACACCAGTATTTTAAGTCCTTCTCTCAGACCCCCCTCAGCATCTGATGAAGGGATCCTGGCTCTGGAAATGCCTGCCTCCCGTTGATTTACACTAAATAAATATTTGCATGGAGCAGGACTCACACAGCACAGTTACCAGGGCTCAGCTGCAGGGCACAAACTAACAGCAACATCTTAGAAGTCCTCAAAGCCACATAGCTGGGGGAGGAACCAGAACTTTGGTATCAGTGCTCAGCCTGCCCTTTCCCACATCTGAAGAGGTAAAATGGCTGCTCATGAAGCATGGCTGCCAGGGTCAGCCCAAGGGGATCAGGATCAGTTTGTACCACACAGCAACACGCTGCTTCACCAGATCTCTGCACAAAGATGCCTGGGTGGCTTTCCTAGGAGGACAGCAAAGATCTAGACTTTTAGTGCTCTAGTGGACACAATGCATGGAGAGTACCACAGTGGCAGCACCAGAGCATCCAGACAGGGCAGACCAGCAGCTGTTCAGGGATACTGGTAACACGAGGGATAAGAAATAGCATGTTCCAGAGGCACACTGACTGCCCTGCTTTTGTCCCTGCGTGATCACAGCACGTCCTCACCACTTCATGGCACAACATACGTGAACGCACAGGGCAGGAAACATTTCCCAGCCTGCTTCTCTGCCAGCCTCTGCTAAAGATTGCTGCATGGGACACAGCCAATTGTTTTGTGGTAGAGTAATATTAAAGGCTTCACAGTACCAACCCACTCCCCGGCAAAGCCTTGGCCAACTGCCACAAAACTCACTTGTCCAGGAACAAATCCAGGGAATCCCGCTACAGCTCATTTCAAGAGACTTTCCTCCAAGCAGGTCTGAATTAAATGGTATACCAAGAACATTTTTACATTCATCATGAGATCCAAATGGGTTTTCAACACGTGATCAATGGGTCCACAGAAACCTATCCCCAGTGCTTTCCCTCCGGCCAGCGGCCCTGCCATCTGCAGCAATCGTTTTCCTTCATGCCTTGTCATCCCCAACCTCCAGATGACTTCACTCCAGCCATGAGGCCCCCACCTGGGAGCTGCCCCTGCCCCACAGCATTTCTTTCAGGGTCCAAAGTCCAAAGTCCCGCTGATCCCCGTCAGCATCAACTCCACAACTGGAAAGATGGGAGCACTGCAGAGCATCAGCCATGTTCTGCCTGATGGAAAACCTTTGGCACCAGCACTGACGGTTTATCTGGAAGAGGAAAGGATAAAGAAAAAGTAATATAGCAGGTGATATTCATAGAGCTTGTGATGAATAACCTAAGACACATGATTTTCTCAGTGCTTCTAAATAGGGAGCGTGAAGTAAAGTAAAAGTAACATAGGCCTTTTTGAGAACACAAGTTTCCTGCCAGCAGAGTGACTGTGAAACTGGGACACAGTTAACAGACGTTGTGGAAGGCAGGCTAGAGGACAAGGAGGATAGGAGGCGTAGCCTGACAGCACAGAACAACGAAAATGGCACCCGCAGATTAGAAACGCGCTGTGCCAAGTACACACACACAGGAGAACCAAATGAACATGCAGTAGTGACCTGTGGTTCAGTATCAGAGCAGCTTTGTTTTCTGGCCCAGGTAGGCACTTCAACCTCACCTTCACACACAGCTCAATAACCACCCATCACTGAAGCTATTCTCTACCAAGAGTGTTATTTTGGAATGGGAGGGTACTGAACAGAGAGAACAGCATCTAAAGCTACTGTCAAGACACTGAAGTGAAAGTAACAGGCATTCACACACAGCATAGCAGCAGACACCAGCAAGACACTCAGCTGCTCCTCTAAGCTCCCTACCAAATTCCCTTGTGCCACTCCAATTAGAACAGATCACGGCTGAACTTCTGTTTTTCTGGAAAACTCATGCATCAAAAAGCCAAGGTATTGGCTGCTTCTGTGAGTGTTGTTCCAGATTTTTTCCCACCACAATACAGCTCTGTTTTTCAAGCAAATTCCCACTCTGTGCAGTGAAGTACATATAGGCTATAGATACATAAGAGGACAAGGATCCTGTCTAGGGAGACCACACCAAGCTGGAGGACTGGCTCAATAGTGCTGTAAAATTCAACAAGGACAAGTGTATAACTCTACTTTAACAACAGGACAACTCCCATGCACTACCATAGCCTGGAGTCCTGCTGGCTTGGGATCTGGTGGAGAACATGTTGAACACAAGCCAGTAATGCATCTTATGGCAATGAAAGCCAAGAAAATAAAATTTAAAAAAAAATACTCAGATGGAACAGAAGAAAAGAAGTTCTGTCCCAGAATGAAGTCTGGAGAGGTGGTAGCACCTCCATCCTTGTCATCCAAGGATGACACCCTCACCTATACAAGGTCCCAAGGAACCTGATCTGCTTGTGAGAGTGGTCCTGCTTGAGAAGGGGATGTGCAGAAATCTCCTGAGATCCCATCCTACCAAAATCCACCTATGACTGCATTATCTCCTGATCTGTCCTGCCCAATGTGTGTCTTGCATCTGCCACAACACAGCTCAGAGAACATTTCAGCCCATTTCACTGTACTTCTTATCCTCTGAGTGGGCTGTCTATAGCCACAAATAATTGGAACAGTCCCTGGGCTGTGGGGCTGCTACCTTCCAGAAAGAAGTGCTTAGTGAGGGCAGGTTTTATGTAGGCTTTCTGGTGTCTGCTGACAGGAGAATAGGTCTGCTTTCTGGTCTCACTTGGAACAAGGGCTGATCACAGTAGGAGTTGGGGGGTAAACCAAGGCAACATTAACTCGCTCGCTGCCGTTCTTGGGACAGATGATCTCCGTCAGTCCCTCTGGTCTCGGCTGACTCAGCAGTTCTCCTGTGAAAAAGGAAAACAGTGAAAACTTTTAAACATCAGCAAGGCAATTTTTGCTTTTAGCATGCCCTTCCTCTCCCCCTCACCAGGTAAGCATCCATGAGCAACGCAGGTGAGCATTGCAAGAGGGCTTACTAGTCCTGCAACGTGAGCAGGTCCCATACATGTAACCATGGTGAGTGTCCTGAATACAGCTTGGAGACATGCTGCTCCCCACACACATAACATCTGCCATCTTTCCAGTCTCTGCTTTGAATCACTGCACACAGCCTCGAGAGCTCCTTAGGGATTCCTAGCATCTAGATGGAAGACTCCCTAATGCCTCTCCCCCTGGGTGCATTTGCCACAACTGCCATGGGACTGCTGCTGCATTCTGTCAGGACCCTTGGCTATGCTATACTCTGCTGAGCATGCAAATCCCAGCTCCCAGCTGTCAGCTCTTCCATAATGGAGGCAATACCAGCTCTGTAGTGAGCCAGAAGCGGTGGGGGGCTCTCCCACCGCCTGGTATCCCTCTGTGAAATGAGTTGCATCAGCTCCGCTGTTCAAGTGCCAAGTTGGCAGCTCCTCACTGCTGGCACCCTCGCAGAATGTAGTTCAGGGCAAGACACAGGTCAGCACAGTGAGAGGGGAAAGCCAGTTGCTGAGATGTGCCCAGCTCTGGGGAACGCTTCCCCAAGGGCTTGCTCACAGTAAATCAAGTTTCCTCCTGGCTCCATTCCACACATGACTAGCTCCAGCAAAGCAGCTCCCCCAGCCATCAACATGCCATTTTTTTAGAGTAGTCCAGCTACAGCTTCGACACCCAACAGCACCAGAAACACCTCTTGATACCTGTCTGGGAGGTAGGGTCTGCTCTCAAAGGCAACATGGGATGACCAGTAAGGGCTCAATTCTTCTGAGTGTGCCTGCACGGGTGCCAAACAGACCTACCCATGGCAGAGGCACCAGGTCACAACTGGCTTGATCAGTGACTTTCTTTATAGAGGCAGGCCAGCTGTAAGTAGGCTGCAGCCATAGGTCCACACAAAACTCTCTGGACCCTCAATCAAACAGCCACTGCAAGCTGTCCCCACTTCCACTAAAACACTCAAGACAGATGGTCCTTGGACTCCTCTATTTTTAAACGCTTTTGCAATAAATCCCTCTACTGTTAAAGAACATCAGAAAATGTCTCCTTCTGTCTAGTAGCTATTGCTGGGCACCCCAGGAAAAACAGAAAAGAAATCACACTTCAAAGTACTGCTCAGCCTGTGCAGCAATAGCAAAACAGGCAGCCCCATCATGGGGCATGAAGCCCTACAAATGCTGCTTCCCTCTTCTCCTTCTCACATTGTTTCTCTTCTCACTTGCAGGAAACAGCATGTTTCATAGCGTGGAAACAGAGGGGAGGGCTTGGCAAGCAATATGCACAGTTCCCCTTGAGAGTTACCCCCCTTGTAGGGCCAGCAATTCCAGTTTGCTCCCATGGTCTGCAGTCTGAATTCACATTTGGTTTGAGTATCTCCCCTGACCTCACACCTACACTCAAACCTGAACTGGCAGAGCAGCTTTTAAGCGAGGAAGATGAGTCTTCCAAACCAGAAGAAATGTGATGGCATTTGCAATTCAAAGTCAAGTCTGCAAGGCAGCGTCTTCAATTACATGAGCTGTCATACTTTGAAAGCAGCATTGCACGCCATCAAGCACGTACACCACAGGGTTCCATCTCCCAACAATTCCCAGGTTTCCAACCCCAGGCTGACTTCCAAGCTGCAGTATTGATAACTGCACTGAAAGCACCATCTCTGAAAGATGAGTCACAAAATCGGTGCATCATTATGCACTTTAAGGACAGGGCTAATATCCATTAGATCTTAAATCAGAGGAGTGCAATAAGACTGGTCTGTCTGCTTGAGCCTTCATTCCTATTTCCATCTTCCCACTTCTAGAAGTACTTAGATGGTGATTTCTCACGCCGAGGAGATTGCTGTAGGGTAAAACAGAATGTCTGATTTGCAGGCAAAACCCTTGCCACAGCTCTTCAGTCACCTTCCTTCTCTTCATGGCTTTATCTTCCCCTCCCAGCTGTCTCTGGGATAAAGCTCACCTTGCCCTGTACTCAGCCCCAACCAAATCTCTTCCAGCCCCACACCCATTTCCTACTGACATACATGCTGCTCCCCAGAAGAAACTTTTCTTACAATTTCTCCATAAGACATATCATGCACCAAGTGGACAGGAGGTCACCTATGCGTCCTCACTATTCTCCCCCCTTTCAGCTAGAAGATGTCCTGCTGCTTTAGTATACTGTTCTCATCCTCTTCTCATTGCAAACTGCTCATCTTTGCTGCACAAACTCATCACAATACTAAACTAGGTATAACTATCTAAATCACACCTCCTATCACTACTGAATAAAAGCCAGTACAAACCCCATTGCAATATGCAATGTAATGTATGCTATAACAAACTAGCAGACACCTTGCTTGGATACAACCCTCCAGGCCCAGAGAGGGGCCTCTCTTGGAGGTTTCAGAAACCTCACATTTCTATTCAGAAATTATTCAAACTGTAGGAGATTAGCAATCAAAGTCTTCAGGGCCACAACAGGGTGGGAAAGAGGAGATCCAATGAGGTACTGGACTGATTGATACAAAAGGAAAAGCTAAGTGCCTGGCATGGGGAGGTGTTTGCTTGGTTTAATTGTTAGGTTTAAATGCAGTTTAAATGTAGCATCTTGTGTCAGCAGTACTTGTTCTGCCCCTATGTACAGGCTGTATTTTGCACATGCCTCTGTGAGCATGTCACAAATTTTACTGGAAACCTCAGTTCCGCCTGCCTTCTCTGAAAGGTTACCTGCAATAGCACACACACAACCACGAAGCTTATCCTAGTCTCAACACGGACTTAGTTTTAATGTTAACTTCCACAGAAGCCAATAAGGTTTTAATCAAAACTCCAACTATTTTGTCTTAAGGCTAAAGACTATGACAGTCAAGTGTGTGAAGAACAACTTAACTTTTCAGTAGACAAATCTGCATGACTAAGATTATTCATCCGATTTAAGAGCATAAGCCATATTTTTAAAGGCACTTTAATGCTGGGTACTTGATGACCAAGGCCTGATGTTTTTAAACAGATGCATTTAAAAGATGCATTTAAATCCTAGACCAGTTGACAGTAGAGAGGCACCTGTCAAGCCTGGTTAAAAGCACCTGCAAACAGAGAGCAAATGCTTGAGAAGATGCTCCTTTACTGCCTCTCATTTGCAATGGCACAAATGGTGCAGAAAAGTTGTATCTGTCCCATGGGCACCCAGCTTGCGTTTTGGCACAGAAATTGGTCTCTACAACTTGGTAAAATGTGCTGCACAGCATGTTAAGGTTGAGACACAAACCAAGACCCTGTCATGAAACTACCATGATCAGTTGGACTGCTGCCATAAGTTGGTTTGTAAACTTCCCCAGGCAGATGGGCTGAGCGAGTCATGCTGCCCACACCATTTAAAAGAAATGTGCTACACATGGGCAGTCCCAGGGCAAGGCAGAAATAAACCTTCAGCCTTTCCCACAGCTCTGCCAGAAAGGCCTGTTTCCTTTCAGCATTAGCCAGCTCACCTGAAGCAGTTACTTCTATGTCAGCAGTTCTTCACTGCCACTCTTTTATCCCAGAACAGACACAGGCACAGGCTCACTCAAAGCTCATGCCAGTGATCAGACCCATGCATGCTGCAAAGCACACTTCACTGGCCTTTAGAAAATACCCGTGAAATGCCAGATACCCGTGACAAATCAGAGAGCTAGGAGAGAGGCTGACAGCAAGAAAAGTGAGTACTTGTAGGAGTGTTTGGTTACTCCATGCTGGCAGCCAGACAATGCCAGCTGTAAGCCTACTTGGCTGCCTAAGAGAGAGGAAGGTTTTGCATGCAGGATGAAAATCCCACCTAAACTACTTGCCTTCATGCAGTTCCCACTGCAGTGGCTGTGCTAAGCAGCCCAAGGTTCCCCATTCACATGTCAAGAATCTGCTGCAAGGGCCTAGGGATGAGATACTCTACTCCAGCCTGTCATGCCATCTCCTCTCCCTCAGAGCTCCCAGGACAATACATTTGCACAGTATCAGCCTGATGATGTTTATAATTTTCATGCTGTCATTCCTGCTACCAGGAAATGGGCCCCACTGGGACAAACAGCCAGCAGAGGATGAGCAGGACCTGGCTCCAGCTCTGTGGTACTCCTTCTCTCCCTTCAGTCTGCCAGGGACCTTGAGGATATATTGCTCATGCTTTACAACAAGGGCATGAGAGCCAAAACCAAGCGGCTCCTACCTCTTGCCCTGCTTCAGCACTGAGCCACTTACTCTGTCATATATCCTAGAGCTGCTCCAACCAAGGACCCACTGGTTTTTGCAGCCTCAGAGCTCATACATTCTCTTACCCTAAATCCCTTCTCACTCTTCCTCCTTGCTGAAGGCCTTCCAACACAAACCACTGCAAGTGGGGTTGACTGGAGATAGACTTTACATCTCAGCCTCAACTGCTTCTCTGTCAAGCCTCCTTTGACTAATCTTTGCTTGTGACATCTCTCATCATAGCACTAAGTAGTCATGCCTTCAAAAGAACAGAGAATAGAACACTTCAACTGCCTGCACACCCAAAGCACGTGTCCCATGCTTGGTTTCCAACAGCAGTCAGAAAACAGGGCTCACATGGGAGCCCTAGCTCTCACAACACCCCTCTGAGTTGCATGCAGTCTCATTCCCTTTCATCCATACAACTGCAAAGAAATTGGGGCTGGAGAAGCCACAGCTTCTGTGCCCAGCTGTTTGTTGTTTTAAGGTTCAATTACTCGAGCACTTACACAATTACATCAAAGCTGTCACAGAGGCAGGGTGAGATGAATACCCATGTGCACAGATTTCCCCTTCTGCTTTAAGTGCAGGGAACGCCCTCACACAGTGGGACTTCGCAGCCAGCTCCACAAGAAATTTTCCAGGAGTCTTGGCAGAAGGAAGGGGAAGGGGATGGTGTCTCACAACAAGCCTGCTTCTATTCCACACGATTTAAATCTTCTCTGCCACTCTCTGCTTAGATGAAAATAATTACTTGCTTCATACAAATGTTGCTGTGCATGACACACAAGCTTATTCTCAAGCACTGTGCAACAGAAAACACTGCTCTGTACTGGTATGAATTTTTAATATGCTCCTTGCAGCACTGCCTGCATGTCACGCACAAAAATATTCCCCAGAAACACTGAACACTGCACTTGATTTATCTCTGGAGTCTTGAGTGACCTGATCTACCCGGCCTGCTTGAGGCAGAGGGCTTGATAGAGACCTCCAAGTTAGGATTTAATTTTTTTTCTCACTGAATGTCATTCTCCTGGCTACAAATATATTAAAAAAAGAAAGAAAAGAGGCAGAAAGCAGAGACATCACAAAAGGGAGCAGAGTCAGGTGAAATGCACATTATGAACAAAAGTTTCATAAGCCTCATGTTGCAGTCCCCAGTCAAGAGGAGCTTATAACTAGCAAACAAAAACAACAACAAAACTCCCACCCTGTCAAAGAGTCCTCCTGGGAGAGACTGCTGTGCAAAAAGGGCAAGAGAGAAGAAAAACTCTGTTGGTTAAGTAATGATCACAATAGCAGGCTGGTGAGCAGAACCACCCATCAGGTACAGCACATGCCCAGGAACAAATGAGCCTGGGATTTGATATAGTTTAAAAAGAAAAGGAAGGCTTGAAAACAAAAAGAAAGCTTGCTCTGGAGATGAGGAGAGGGAAAGACAGCCAGTTGCAAGGCAAAGGACTAGTCTACAGAGGTGAGTCCCCCAGACCAGAAGCTGATAGCATAAAGAAAAGGGTGTGGAGAGCCATGTCAGAGCTTTCCAAAATACGCAACAGGAACTGATTTCTCCTTTGAAGGGTTCAAGACCAAAAACAGCTTCCTTGAGCACAGAGCAGTCTCCAGGGGCTGCCCAGCTCCAACCTAGAGCATCACAACTGCTAGAGGGGCAGGCTCAGCCTTGGGGCTGCTGGCTGATCCAAGCACTGAACAACTTTCCAGTTCCTGCATTCACAGCATCAACCATCTCTCGAGCCAGCACCTCACCTCTAGGCCTCACAGCTCTGACTGTGGACATATATATGGCTCACCTTGCACACTTCCCCCAGATGGCTGCACAGGAAATTGTTTCCTCAAGGCTCTAAAGTCATGTGAGGTGAAGGAAACACAAAACAACCTCTGGAAACAGACGGCAGTGTTTTTCAGCTTGGAGCTGACAGAAGCTTCAGAACCCAGAGCTGCAGCTCTCCAGGCCAGGAACCCCAGAGGTGCTGGGCTCTGCTTAGCCCAAGCCTAGGCAGCTTCTCCCCCAGCAGCTGAGGTCACCCTGCACTCTACCTCCTACCTAAGGAGCTACCAGGATAATTACCCTGGCAGGAAGCCCAGGGCTGTGCCAAAGGCTAAGGTGCTCTGCAAGGCCTGTCCTGAAGACACAGGCACACAGATTCTGTACCTGGCAATCACTAATGCTATTTTCTGCCACTCAGGGAATGGTAGAGCCACACAAACACCAGCTATGGTCTGAAAGGCTTGAGGGGCGTCTCCCTCTTCCCCAAATCATTATAGGGTCAGCTAGCTCTTAACACATCACTGTCACAGCAGAAGAGGACACTGACATACCTGAGCATTTGCAAAAGCTCTGGGGAGGCCCTTGGGACTGGAATGAGCACACCTCTGCGTGGAGAACATAAGTGGAAAGTGTTCTGGATGATTGACTCAACAGCTACAAGGGGTTAATTATTCAAATTCAAAATACCAAATTACAAGTCATACACTAGTTTTCTCCTCATGAGTTATTTGACATCATCCCTTACCAGTGTGGCAGTACAAGGCTTCCAAGAACAAAGCTTGGAAAACTCTATGTTCTCCCAAAAAATTATATATTTTATATATATATAAATTATATTTTTCTCAGGCACATAGAAATTAACTATAGTTATAAATGGAATTCAATTAAAAGCAAATTAAAAAAAAAACCCTTACATTCCCCAAACCACACAATTTAGTACTTCCCATCTGCAGACTCAGAAGCACAAATACAGAGAGCAGTAAATGATCAAATCAGCTCCATCAAAATAACTCCAGGAGCAGTCGTGAAAGTTTGAGCCGTCTGTCTCCTGCTGGCAGTACGAAATAAGCAGTTCTGAGAAATAAAAGATGGTTGCCATCTAACCTATTCCTAAGCCAGTGTGGGTAAGTGATCAACCATCAATGTAGCTGCACAATGAATGCAACTTCTCTCTCCTCCTTCTGCAGTCCACGAGATACTGAGTGCAGACAGCAAATATGCCAGGTAACACTGACATCTCAGCAAATTGCCATGAGGAGAGAGGGCTGTGACTTTTGACACTACTGCTCCTTCCAAAAGGAAAGGGGATGAACAAGATGTCACTTCTCCACTCTGTTCCACCAAACTCAATATACTTCAATAGTATCTCAGCATGAGTAACCTCCCTCGTCCAGCTTCATCCCTACCTATTCTGTTGGGCACTCCAGCCTTCTTCTCCCTGTGCAGTAGGGAAGGTGGGAACAAGCCATCTCTTCCCATCAGTGACCAGAGCAGACAATGGAGAAAGGACGTGACCAAAGGGGACAAGCAAACAGCATAAAGCACAGCATAAAGTCTTAGAAAAATGAGAGGAGGTACTGGGGAAAGACTGAGAAAATAAAACATCCTTCAAATTGCTGAATGTTTTGCTGTCCTTCTAATATCTGAAAAGCTTTTTGAATTGGCAGGCTGCAACACAGCACTTTCTGACAACTGCAATACAAAGCCATGAAAAATTGATTTGCTTCATTAACATTTTAGGACCTTATTAGCTGGAACGAAATTGACTGTCAAGGCATTTTAAGGGAGAGTCATGGTGTAATGAGCTCAGTGCGAATTATCCTCATCCCAGAATAGAAACAGGCCTGTCACTGAGTAACCAGGCCCAGAATCTACCTTTTGGTTATTTTTAATTCCACCCCTTCAGCGTATCTGCCATAAGCACTTTTTCAGTTTGCCAAGGCAAGGCACCAGCTGGAGAGAAGACTGCAGCCAGCCCCAACCTGTCTGTCCTCACCCATTAACAGTGAGGGACAACTGCACACAGAGCATCCACCTGAACACTAAACACCACTGGCTGCAGACAGTCCAGACAGCAACAATTCCCACCAGTCTCAGCCCATCTTTTCAAACAGTAATTTCAAAGCTATTACTCCTCCATCACAAAGGAGATGCTGAACCTTTTTTCATCCAGATGATCAGCACACTGCAGGTCCAACTAAACAGAAAAAAGCAGTTTAAAGGAGTTCTGAAAGCCATTACTATGATGAGCAGTTAACAGGCAGGGCCCACTGAAGCCTGCAGGGAGTACCAGGACTGGTCACCATCCTGCTACCTCTGTCTCTCTGCGTTTAGGTACACGTTAATAGGCAGCCATGTGAAAAGCCAGTCCCCAGCGCAGGCCGTACAAGACTCAGTCCCACTGACTTCCAGCCTTATGCAACTGATGAGACAGAGCCAAGCTCCATCTGCCCTTTTGCTAAATTCAGAGAATTAGTCAAGTCTGCAAGACATTTTTCCTCACAATAGTCTAGCTACTAATATTGCACCCAGAACTAGGTGATTGCTTTCTGCGTGCTCCAACACAAAAAGTAGAAAACCTCAATGGTGCACTTGGTGCTACATGGTGCACTTGAGGAAAAGCAAAAGGAAACAGCTGATGCAGACTGCTGCAACACAAGGGTTCACAAGCAGATCAGACCATTAACTGGCAAAGTGTCCTTAAGCATTCCTAAAGAGACAAATCCATGTGCTGATGTCATCTGCTGATGACTAAGGCTGGGAGAGCACTTGGGACAAGTTTTTTCCCCTGTTGGCTTACTCTTTCCTCACAAGACGTCCATTCATGCCATGGCTCAAGGTAGGATTCTGGCTATGAAGCCCCTCTTCTAGAAGTTGACAGGCGTCCAGCTGGGAAGTGAAAAACCTGGAGTTTTCTCTTGCAGTAACCTTTTACACTCTGCCACAGCATCCTTTCTTTTCTTTTTTTTTTTTTTTTTTTTATACTTGACTTGCCTTTTGGCAGGCAAGAAAAAGGAGAACAAACCAAAACACATGTGCAAGACTTGCATCTATGTGTTCTGCCCAACAGTTTTCTCTGAGATTAAGTAAACTCCCTTCTGGGTAAAAGTAACTCGGTTCCATGAGCTGCTGTTGCCTTAGGGCCATTCCAAGGTTTCAGTGTGTTCTGCAAACTGAGCTGGAAGGAGCAGTATTTTCAAAACCTTTGGTGGTAAGTATTCTCTTCCAGGTCACTTAAGGTGAGAGGCAATACTCCTTGGTAAAGCTATTTTGGTCACCCTAAAACACACGCTGTTCAACAGGACAACCACAGAGCCCACTAAACACAGGCACATTTTAATTTTACCCTTCAACATCCACTGGTCTAAGGGGAAAAGTCTTTACAACAAAGGTCCTTCTCATATTCAAATGTTAAATCGAGTGTTTTACCTGGTTATTGAACCGACTTGAATTCATCCCCATTCTAATATATCAAAATGACTTTGTATTGGAGTCACTTCACTGGGGAGTTTGGTCTATGCACATACATCACAAAATTTATTCTAGGCTCATGCTTAATCGGAAGAAAATGCCTCCTAGGCATTTTTCCTTCAAAGCTATCCACTTTCTGCATAGTAATAACTAACCCCACACTAAATGCTGTCCACACGTATGGCTTTAGCTGACCAGGAAGCTTCAGGATCAGAGAAATTTCCTTAATTACAAGGACATCAGATATAACTTCCTTCTTTGCATTTATTTGTTTCATTTACACTCTAGTTTGTTAAGTATATCCTTGGTCAAGTGTTTCTTCCTCGTGAAGCAGAGTGTGATGCAGATTTGCATCAAGCTGTATGGCTAAAATCAGAGGGAGCAGAGCACTGAGAACAGTGGCCAGCTCTCCTGGTCTCATGCATAAGGCCACTATAAAAGCACTGCTGGTGCACATGGAAGTGCCCAAGCAGTATTCCACAGAGCTCAGAGCCTAAGTCTCCCTATGCCGACAGAGGTGAAAACCTGATTTTTGTTTCAAATCTGCTCTATTTTTTTGGCTTAAGTATCTGTTGTTATTACCAAAACTGCTGTCTTCTAAGTTTGAGTGACCTGCTGGCTTTCTTTCGCTCAATGACAGAATAAAGCTTAGTCTGTCCTATTTTACTATTAACAGCTTTTACTTGCTCTCTTTTCCAGAAGGGATGAGAACTAATCTTTTAACTTTTCTTTTTGTGTTGATTTGTGATTCCTCAACATTTCCGATAATTTAACCACTCTTTTCCCTAATACCCAAATAGATGACAGACAACTAATTGCTGTAAATCAATGCAACAGCTATCTTTTTCTTAAAAATACCTTTTTCCCAATGTGCTTATTTATGAACCTAATATTATAGATTGTTTTATTATCTCTGCTGAGAACCAATGCTTATTTTTTATTCTACCATTGGAATGCCTCCCAGTGAGAAGTCATGCAAATACAGAAACAATAGCTTTGCTACTTAACTCTGTAATTACAGGGTTTATTGCCTGCTAAATGCCATCTGGTCTGGATTCTCAGTGTCCAAAAGTCAACTGCAGCATCCATCTTTGCTGTTTAAAAATTGCTTCTATGGTAGTCATGTTTGTTACTGGAACAGGAAGGAGCTCGGGGGCCCAGAAAGAACTCATCAGCCTCCTAGGGAGGCAGCAGTGCTGCCAGGAGAATATTTAACTCCTCCACCATCTCTTCTACTCCCCTGCACCTTTCCCTGATAGGGAATTCTGTCCTAGAGTTGAGCTCTTTCCTGCTCCCCTCTTTGTGCTGTAAACCACTATTACCTTCTAGGTTTCCACCAGGTGGATAACTCTGGGGTACCTACTCACTAGTGTCATTGTAATACAGCCCTGACACCCCCACACCCCCCTTCAGATGTTTTATCAACTCACCTGAACTGCAAGCTTACTGGCTCTCCTCTGGATGGGATCTGTCTTGGGGAGAAACCACCCTAAAACTTCCCAGTCATCAACTTACACTGGTCAAAGAGGAGACTCAGGGACATCTTAAGCATACACTGGGGGTATCCCAGCAGTGATGACTACCGGGACTGAAAAAAACCAGGAAGCAGCAGGATGCTTGCTCTCAAATGCCGTTCTGTTCAAACATTGTTCAGACATTCTCAAACACTAAACTCTGGAGTTCAGGTCCCCAGTCATGCTTGCTCTGAGGGGAGGTGAAGCAGGTGTAGCAGCTCAAGAGGTGGCAACTGCCAGAAAAGTGGGGAAAATGCTGGCATAGTGGAGGAGAAGAGGATACATTTCAGAGCTACACGAGTTCACACACTGTTTTAGTCAGTGCACTTTCCACAATACAATGGCAGAGCAACAGCTAAAGAAATAAGGTCAATCTCACACACTGTATGCCATTGCAATTACAAGAGAAGTAAATGCTGCACTTTGTCCAGAACAGTTTGTTCTGAAACGCAAGAGGCCCTAGAGGACTACCATTATTTTGGACACAGAGGGTTAAAAGAGGGAGTAGAAGCCAGATTGGACTAGATTGAGCCTTTCCTTCTCTCTGCCACCAGAAGTCTGCTCTGTGAGTGAAAAATTCCGAGAAAGCACAGACCTACGAGCGGCTTCTATCCGTGCACATAAGGATTTTGCATGTTTGCTGCTAGCGGAAACGTGTCCCACAGTTCTGGACTTCACCAGCAACCGCCTGGGAGCCAGATAGATGCACCCGTCTCCCTCCTCCCTGAGCTAGTTCCCTCCCACCTCCCTCAGTCTCCAGCATTTTGTTCTTAAACACTCAGGCCACAAGAACAGTCCTCCAAGCAAGGCAAAGCTTTATTAAAAATGACTTCCGATTAAAAAGGGGTTTTAAATCCTTTTGTAATGATGATCGGATTATCCGCATCACGCTGCATTACGCAACTGAGAATAAAGCAGAACAGAGCAAGGGGTAAAAGTGCTGTCTCCAGCAGAACCATAACTTTGTGGGCAGCTCTCAGTTCCAGTGCTCACCTGCAAGATTCAGAAGGGATCGGGTGCACTTGGTGCATGCTAGAGAAGCAGAATCATGCACAAAACTTGTATGATGCAGCAGCTGCAGAGCAGAGGCTGTTCTGCGACACGGCTTTCAACCAAAGGTGCTGTTTCAAGGAAATACTGACTCTAAATGCTTCAGGAAGCACAGCTAAAAGTAATAAACTCTGACCTGAAGCCTGGGCATGAGTCTGCCATAAAGTATGGCAACTTGTGATCCCATACTGGTGATAAACCAGAGGCTGGTCAAGAACTGCCTTCAGGCAATTCAACCTCACTACAGGGACCATGCTGCCAGGATCCACTCTGGTGCCCAGGGGCAGGAGCAGCCATCCAGTAAGTGAACAGCCACACTGCTCAGCTTCCCCTAGACAAAGACACCTGGCCCATACTTGCACAGCTGCCAGCTTTTGATGGGAAGCACAGTTTTAGCATCTGTAAAGTGCTGGGCCAGAAGTCCAAGTTACAGATTCAGAGCCAACCTACTGCACTTCCCAAAATGGCCCACTAAGCATCTCCTCTTATCACACCCTCTTCAGCCCAGTGGTTGGTTGGGGGGAATTTCTTTATTTTAGGGTTTTTTTTTTCTTCTTTTTTTTTTTTTTTTAATCAGTTCCTTGTCTGAATCACTAAATTGAA
>VXBQ01009689.1:20566-36672 GCA_013400175.1 Phainopepla nitens
GGGAATTTTTTTTTTTTTGGGTTTTTTTTTTTTTTTTTTTTTTTTTTTTTAATCAGATCCCTGTCTGAATCACTAAACTGAACATGATCTTGCCATGTTCGACAACATTTTCTTAACATTGTGTTAAACTTCACTGTAGGCACTCAAATATGTGCATGTGTGTATGTACATAACATATTTTGTCAGAGAAATAAGATGTGATTTATTTCAAAGAAGGACAAATAAGTTAAAACTAACAGGCAGCTTCAAAAGCTTTGTGGTAGCTTTCCATTACAAAAGACACAGAGAAAGGGTTTGTTGTGTTTTTTTTTTTTTTTTCTTTTTTTCTGATGCCAGGGGAAAGTTACCAAACTTCTTTCATCCAAAGAAGTTTTCAGTTTGGCTGAGCCTTTGAGGCATAAACACATTGCTTAGGAAAAGACTCAACTCTTGATTATTTCAGCACCTCTCCCTAGGAAGGCTCCAAGCTGACCACAGCATCACTTGCTGAGCTGAATTATTTGCCTATGCAAGCATCAGTTAAGATCTTGCCAAAATCCAGTAACACTCACCTCAGAGCCCGTAGGGCTCCCTCTGGGCACACACATGCTCCTTTGAGAAACTGCAAACTTCTTGCTCACCCAATCTGCCATGAAAATGTCACCAGTGCTGGATCACAGCATGATCCTTCAAGTGACAGCATGAGTGAGACTCCCTGCCCAAAACTCCTGACAGTACAGGTTCAGGTACACAGATCTGGCTGGACCTTTTAATGAGGACAAAGCACACTGGAGTTTCACTCCCTACATAGCCCTCTGGCACCATCATGAACCTGAACAAAACCACTTGGAGATGACCAAAGTTCCAGAGTGAGGCTCACATTGCCTCCATTTTTACTCACTGAACATTTCTACACAATTGTCCGCCATAAGCTCAAAATGATGATAAAATAAGAAATAAATTCTTGCTCAGCAGATTTCTGGGATATTGAGGTCAGCAAAAAAAGGCATCTCTTCCTACCTTCCCAGTTGTCTTCTTTCACTCCATCTCAATATGAAAGTAGGCGTGGGATGTTGGGAAACAAGTCAGAAGGCTGTTGAAGCAGGGCAGTTAGCTATAATAAAATATGAGCTTGAACCTCTACAGAGGAAGTTTTAACAAAGGAGGTGGCTTAAAAAACACCCAAACAACCCAAACAAATAAAAACCCCAACCAAAATGAGTAAGAAGGTCTGAAAGCTTGAATTACATATCACTGGCACCAAGAGCTAAAGGTGCTCAGCAGGGCACGATTCCACCAGTGCATTTTCCAGGCAGGGATGGCTCACTCCTGGTCCTAACAGTGCACAGTGAAAGATCCATGTATTAAAGAGACCTGTGAAACCAGAGACATGACTAATTCCCATGTAAACTCCCACTGCGTCTTCTACTTTGCTGCCAGCCAAACATCTTTCCTATACTGTCCTCTTGCATTTGGAGAATAAGTGAAATACTGGGGTGTGTGGAGGTGTGTGTATTAAAATCCATCACCACTGCCACCCACTACATCTACAAGATGTTGAAGAAGTTCAGAGCTTAAAGCTCTGAGCCCCAGAGACCCTCCACTGAGCAGGCAGGGCTCGAGAGAGCTGAGCAGGGCTGTAAGGGGGCCCCAACAGAGCACTGGCACATGCTCAGCATGAGCAGGCTGCCCTCAGAGCCCTGAAGCTGCAGCACGGCAGCCTGACTTCACAGAAACAAATTTCTTCTTTCACACTGTAGCCATCACTTAGTGCCCAACCAAAATAGATTTAAGCTGTTCCATAGTAAAAATAACAGCGACCAAGAAACATTATGTCAGATCACAGGAAGGGGAAGCTCTTTTTTGTTAGATTTTCTAAATTTAGCCACTTTGATATACTGGAGTCATATGGATATGAGAATTTTCCAAATCTAGTGCATGCATCACTGTCTGAAATAAGAGCATAAAAATCTCTCGGACAAAGAAAGAGGCTGTTCAAAAGGAAGAGTTAGAGAAATGCACAGGGAGCTAAAAACTCATCTGATTATGCAACGAGTGCAAGTAGGCCTGGTGCTTGCTACTGACTCCCTGGTTTGGAAACCTGCCACCAGGCACCCTCTGCTTCAGCATATTCAACCCCATCCAGCAGTTCTGCCTATAAAATTGTGGTGGGTTAACCCTGGCTAGATGCCACATGCCCACCAAAGCCACTCTATCAGACCCTTCCTCAATGGGACGGGGAGAGAAAATACAATGAAAGGCTCCTTGAGATAAGAGCAGGGAGAGATCACTCACCAGTAGTTCCCATGGGCAAAACAGACTTGACTTGGAAAATTACTTTAATTTTTTTACTGATCAAATCAGAGAAGGATAATGAGAAATAAACCCAAATCCTACCCAGTCCTTCTTCCTGGGCTCAACTTCACTCCTGACTTTTTTTCTCCTAATTTTGTCTACCTCCTCCCTCTCCATTGGCACAGAGGGTCAGGAATAGGGTCTGCAGTCAGTTCATCATAGATTGCCTCTGCTGCTCCTTCTTCCTAAGGGAAGGATTCCTCACACTTTTCCCCTGCTTCAGTGCGGGGCCCCTCCTACAGACTGCAGTTCTTCATGGACTGGGGTCCCCCATGAGGTCATAAGTCCTGCCAGCAAACCCACTCTAGTGTGGGCTCCTTTCTCCATGGGTTCACAGGTCCTGTCTGGAGTCTGCTCCAGCACAGGCTTCTCATAGGATCACAGCCTCCTTTGGGCATCTACCTGCTCCAGCTGCAACTGCTGCTGCAAGGGGTTTGGTTTTTTTCCCCTTCTTATATGTTATCCCAAAGATACCACCAGCACTGCTGATGGGCTTGGCCTTGGCCAGTGGTGAGTCTGTCTTGGAGCCATCTGGCATTGCTCTGTCAGAGAGATGGGAAGCTCCCAGCAGCTTCTCACAGGAGCAAACTGTAGAGCCCCACTCTCGCTACCAAAACCTTGCCATGCAAACCCAATGCAAAAATACAGCCACATACAGCAAGGGTGTAAGAAGCACTGTGCAGACCAGAAGAGCAAACACAAAATCCCTCATCTCTTTCCCTCACTGCAGTAGCACAGACATATAAAAAGGATAAGTTTGTCCATCTTCTCCTGCCTGGAATGTCCTGGAAATGTGGAGAGATCCACCTGCTTGTCTCTCTCTGAACACAGCATGCTGGCTTCCTGAAGATACAGCCCAGATGAGGCTGCCCCAAGAAAGCCAACCCATCCAAAGGACCACCCAGGGAATACTTTGAGCCAGAACTGATTATTCCAGCTCTCACAGCTGGCTCCTAGTTGGGCTGCTCAGCAATACAGTGGTGCAAGATGGAGTGACTCAAGAAGTTCAACAGTGGGACAGAGGCTGGCTGGCTGAAAGCCCACATTAAGGCAGTGGAGGCCAAGCCAGCAGCTGTTCTCTCAACCTACAGCACACTTAAAAAAAAAAAAAAACATTTTAGACCCAGAAACAGCTCCCTATCATTAAGTGAGAGTTTGGCACCACACGGCTGTTGCTCAGTCAGACACCAGTTTGTCTGGATTTGCAATTTCCCATGCCCTTTGGCTACTCACAGGTGTGTCTGCAATTTGCAAGATGCCTTCCGTAGAGCAGATCTCTCAAAGGTGTGCAGAGCAGCCTGGCTGCCACTCTGCTGTCACTTCTGCTCCAGCTCCTGTGTGTCCCATCATGACTGAAACGCCCTGCTAAGGAAGGTCACTGCTCCTGTGAGCCACTCACATCTTCACAGATGAAGAATTACAAAAGTAAGGAGACAACTAAGTTATGTAGCTGCCTCAAGTCCCCCTTTGGTCCCATATAGACAAGGTCCCAGCTGTTCAGCTCTTTTTGGAAAAAAAAAAAAAAAAAGAATTCTACATAAATGACTTGAACTACTCCCTATCACACAATACAATAAATACAGCTGCATATTATTATACCTTGAGGATATAATCCTTAAAAGTGCAAAGATCAGCAATTTGACAATCATGCTATTTTCCCCATAACATAGTAAAAGAGAACACGTGTACAGACTGGTGAGTTAGACACAATATAAACACACAGGGTGGAAAGATAAAAAATTCCATTGTCAGGAAGGTCAGTATGAGATGACTGCTTATCAGAACGGATCTTTATCACCAGCCATTACCATCTTTTGGTATTTCATTCTTTATTGATCTCAATACATCTGAGAATTTTAATGAGAGATGAAAATGCAACTGTTCAGACATGGGCAACAGGAATATTTAGCGTACAACACTGAAGTCAGGCAGCCAGCCTCAGACAGAGGTCCCTGTCTCTCCATCCTCCACACTGTACAGCCTGTGCATTTCAGCTCTGCACATTGCTAAGTTCTTGCTTTCTAACACTATCTGTTCAGGGAAAAATTGCTTGCCGTCCATACCTGACTGCTGCTTTTAGGAAAAGGGCCACAGGGAGTGGAGAGAGGTACTAAATAGCCAGCAAGAGAGCTCCACAAGAACAGCTAGAGATGCAGCAGGGGAGCTGCTGCACCATGCAGACTCATGGTCTGTACTGCAGGACAATTCTGCAGTTCTGCTGCATCCATCAAACTTTCAGAAACAGCATGACAAAGATGCCTTTTGCTTCTGCTGCAAGGAGCCCACCCTCTGTATGTTGCCCATGTAGTAGGGCGGGGGGGGGGTCTTCCTAAATGTGAGAACACTTGTTTTGGGATAGCTTTGGGACAAATCAGCCCTTCTAGCAATCCTCTGCTGCCAACCTTGCACTGATACAGAAGAACCAAATGCACTGCACTTGTCTCTCAAAGTCAAGCAAGGCCAAATCACTGTACACCTTCAATATTTTTCCACTGTGTGGTTTCATGAGGCAGAAACTGCTAGATGCATTGGAAGGAAATTAGGTCAAGCACCTCTGTCTCAAATCAAACCCTGCAGGAAGCTCATAAACAATCCTACCCTGCTGCATGGCAGGATCTGTCCCTTATCAGATACCATTGCTCAGTGGGTATTGCTGGAGAGAAAAACAACTGCTAAAAAGGTAAAGAATATGCTCCAAGAGGAATTCAGCACACAGATTGGAAAGTTACTATGTACAGATCATTCAAGAAACAAGTCTTGAGTGAAGTGTGCCATAATTCTGTTAGGAGAAAGGTCTACAATATTAATTTTATCACCAGTCATTTGTGGGCATGAAGCACATGACTCCCTGTCCTACAACTGTTGTACCTTTGTTTTGTTCCTGGCACACTGTAACAGGAAGAGACTAAAAACTCTACAGAAAGTGATGGCTACCATGAATGAAGGACAAAGGAGCTTTGCCAGAACAGTGTAGGTTCCCTCAGATAATACAAATAAAAATGCTCCTCTAAACTAGACTCTTGGCAAACATCACCCTAAAACTGGGTAAAGAGATATCCTGGTATTGCTTTCATAAAGAATCTTACAGAAATGCACTTAGACCTAAGCTTGCGAAATCCTGCCAATAAAAGCCCAGCAGAAGTCTCCCATCATCTTATCAGCACAGTTCAATGTATCCTAGATCAACAACAATACAGCTGCTTCCTGCAGCGTTCAAGCACCAAATCCGAGTCAGCACTTGGCAGTACAAGGCAGGTCTGAACAGGATTTGAGACTGAACTTTATTTTGTGCTGAAGGTTACTTGCCCTCAGAGCTCAGTTTAGTCTGATCTTCACAAAGGGCTCAGCTTAATGGACTTCCCAACTGAAGTACCTTGCTCATCTAAAAGCTGTTGTTTGGTTCATACAGAACTCAACTGCCAATTCAAAACTAATGCTACCTTGTGAAGTCCGTAGGTCCTAGGCCATTTTCACACTCATCCCCTGGGAACCCACAGCTAAAACCAGTAAGGAATGTACTCAGTACACCTTTGGGGAGAGCTCAGAGTTCTTGCAAATGACCACTGGGAAAACAAAAAAAAACAAATCTGAAATTAAGGTTTTGCTTTAAACCACAACCAACTCCAGCAGGCAAGCACTCCAGCAGTCACAGCTCAGACTGAGCACAGCCTTCATCCACTGGCCACAGACAAGTCACCCCTAACCACAGAACCTGCAGAAGTCTGAAACCATGGTACCACTGACCATGTCAGCAACTCAACCAGTGCTACCACCAAGCTTTAGCCAGGAAAATACCACAAGTGCAATATGTCTCCAGCCTCCAGCAGCCTCCTGAGGCAGAACCATAAGCCCTCAAAGGTGAGGATATTCAGTCCATCTGAACATCCCAAATTAAATTTCTAACAAAGCCAACCAGCCATTTTTTCCCACAGGTCTTGTGCCCTCCCAATCCCAGTTCTTACATCTGGTTCCCCAAAAAGAAATTGCTAGAGGACAAAATGCTCCCAGCTGGTCTAGCTGGAACAAAGGCCACATACACACAGGTGACCTTGCCATCCAAGACTGTAAACTTCATCCATGTAACAGCTTCTAAAAACACCATGGCCTCCTCATCCTCTGTATAAGACAGCTCCTTCACGCTGTGGTCACCAGAATCCCATCAGCTCTCCTGATGTAGGCAAGGCCACCATGTAGCACACCACAGAGTCAGGCTGAGACCCCTGTAACCCAACTGCATTACTTTCTACGACACAGGTAAGTTCTTAGCTAGTCAAATGCACTGACAACATTTTGTTTGCAGCAGAGGAATTTGGTGGTTATAATTCACACAGTACTTTAGGTACTACCTTCCCACTCCTTGTCCCTACAAGGAGCTCCCTGAAATAGGCATCCCACAAGCTCCAGAGCACCTGAAAAGGGGTGATCTTATTTGGCACTAGCCTGCTTACTCTCCCAGTTGTCCACATCTGTGTGATAAGCACAGGTATCACAAATAAAGAGAGGGAGATAAAAGGACATAACTGATTATCTTGTGCTCAACTCTCAGAACACAATTTTCTGTACATATCTGCAGAGGTTATTCTTCCTTTAGTCACAATGGGGATGGGGAAGGGGAAGGAAAAAAAATAAAATTGTACACTGATGACTTCCAAGAATTCAAACCCCACACAGGACTTTCCACTAAATAAATTTTTCCCCTTCTTCCCTGGCAAATTGCTTTCAAGAGCCAAACAAGTACCCTGCACTATTACTAGCCAATTACTAATTGGAGAGCATGCTAGGCTACCACAATTGCTTGCTTTACACTGCAAGAGCAATGGACACCCCAGCATGCAGGAGAATTACCTACCAGATGCACTCATACTTTGTTTTTAAACTGATACTGTTTTTTCACATCTCTATCCCAATGTCAAGTAACATGTTCACATCCCCAAATGACAACCATGATTCAGCGCTGTCGGTGATTTTCCACCATCCTCTCCTGAGATGCATAAGGAGTAGGCCCCTGTAATACACCTGCATGTGGATTGTTCATATGCTATATTTCAACCAAACTTACATGGGAAAACTGTTCCCACTTCAGTGTTTGTAGAGGCAGGTATCATAGCAGCAGATGTGTGAGCACACAAGACAATGTAGAGCATGTTTCATGACACCCGCGTCCACAGCAGCACTCAAACCAGCACTCACCCAATCAACCGACTCCAGAGAGGGGAAAACCTGCCTCAACAGCTCACCTCACCCTCAGAGTCAGTAGCTTTTAAATAGATCTCACGCAATGAAACAAAGAATCATTTGGTACCCAGCAACTCTTTTATAAGTCATTTCCTGCAAATTTCAGCAACTGTAATAAAAAACATAAACCAAAAACACAAAACGAAAAAAAAAGTTACGGCACTGAAGGCCAAGAACTCTGTTTTGCTTCACTAACCAAACCAGAAAGATCCACTCAACCAAATCCAGCATCTCCCTGGTTCAGTGGTGGCAGATCAAAGTCCAGAGGCTCAATGCCCAGAGATGACTCCCATGGGGAACAGGTCAGGCCAAGACAAGTTGTTAAGGGACAAACCAGAAGAGCTTGCCTGTACCAGAGTTGACATACCAGAAAGCTTCCTTTTATCAGAAATGCATAGGAACTTTTTGTGTAAGGAAGAGGATTCATTCAAGCAAGAGAGAGGATTTCTTCAAGCAGTGTTAAGTGAGTATGTTGCCATTCTAATTTCAAGTAATTTTAGCCAGTTCTGTATTAAGAGCTTTAAAATAAAAAAACCCAAACACACACAATACAAGGTAACCAGACACTGCAAGACAGCTTTAAGAAGGCAATTCAAAAACCTCAGCCTTTCTTCTGGCATCCACATTTCCTCTGTTCCTGCATCCTCCCCAGCCAGATTGTCAGGCACAAGCCCAGGTATGCACTGACTACTTCAGTTGTCTCCAAAGACTGATTCCCACATCTATACCCCACCATGGCAGACATCAGGCACAGCCCCATGGCAGCCATCCATGCTGCATACCACACTCTTCCTCTGGCAATTTCTCAGCTTCCTTCAAGACCACAGAAACATCTGTTGTCCCTTTCAACATGTTGTTTAAATTAGAGGATGCCACAGCCACCAAACAAGAGGACTTCAAATACTGACCTTGCAACATACAGGTTAATATGAAGGAAATCTCTAAAAATCCCTGGTGGCATATAGGCTACTACTGTGTTTCTACACTGTTACCCACAGCAAGTTCCACCAGTCAAGGCTGTCACTTCAACAGCACAGAAATCAGCTCTAGCCAATAAACTAAATTATCATGCTAGAGCCACAGAATTACATTAGCTTCTCCAAGTCCAGCTTCTCCAATCCATGCTCTTCTCCTGAACCACAGGGCCCTGTTCAGCTCCATCCTGCCACCCAGATCATCCATGTCCAAAGCTCACGTGGTGCTGAAGTCTTGTACCACTCTCCAGTTCTGCCACATTACTCTGCTGAAGGCACAGCCTGCAGGACAGTGTGACAACCGCCCCACAACAGCCATAGCATCCACTTTGAAAGTCAAGCAAAAATAGACTTCACCTGCAAACAGGGAAAATAGAAGGCTGCCTAATGCAGCATCAGGCTCTGTAATAAGCAGGTGCCGCTCTACTCAATTACCTATCAAAAGAACCCCAGCTACCTAAAGCATGACTACAAAGTGGAATTAGATACCTGACATGAGCCCTTCATTGAGCAGCAGCTCAGATTTTGAAGCAACTTCTGAGCCCTTCTGACAAAACCAGTCTCACCTGCTCTCACCTTGCATGGGGTGACTCAACAGCATGACACATCACAGGATCTTCCACTTCTCTGTCTCCTGATTCCATCCCAGCCACCAAGGGAGGTCATGACAGCTTTTGACTCCAACACAGGGCTGGTGAGCATGGTTCACGTTGAATCATGGGCATAAGGTGGCCTAGCTAGTGGCCTAGTTAGCCCTGCTCTAGCCACAACACAGAGACTCGCAGGGGAACTACACTATGATACCTCCATCTGTACCCCTTAAGGTGACTGGCAGTATAATCCCTGCTTCTGTTCACCCTCCGTGTGGGAGACAGGCAGAGTAGAGGCTTGTGATCTCCTCCCTGCTCTGATACCTCAAGAAGGGGATAAGCAAGGCAGGTGGCAGATGTGCACTTTCTCTCCGCAGGAGATCTCCTGCTAGTCCTCTAGAACCTTTCAAAGCTCCCCAGCAGCTCTGGAGCATCCCTTTGGACAGGAGCTACTGGGCTCACACAGTATCTTTGCCCATGGCTTTCTATTTGTTGTCATGTTTTTACTCTGTGAAAACCCACATCACTTTATCTTATTTGTGACAGCATTTTGTCCATCTTCTGGGATGGACACAGATCCTGGCTTTCTTATGTCTGCACTCATACAGCCCCTTCACAAGGCGGGAATAAAGGAAAACCACCAAACATAATCTCTTCCAGCCCAAACACCAGAAGAATCACGCATAGGACATCAGGACACCCTGTACAAAAGACAGTTCTGGAAGAGCTCGTGGTGACCCAGACCCAGCCTAGCACAGGGCAAGGGGGAACAGCAGCAGGGCAGTTAGCAGGTGCACATGAATGCAAGCTTGGAAAATCCAGTCACATTTGTCCAAACAAAGCACACGTGTCTACTATCAGACAGATGGCAAACCACCTCCACCCCCCAATCCCAAGTCACTTAATAGCTTACAGGACATGAATAACCTAAAAGCTCTTCAGTCCAGGGGCTAAAAGAACATCACATACAAATGAGAGCATTTCACAATGCCTGTGATGACCCAGCTGAGGTCTTACAGTCTTGGAGAGGTGAACCATTCCTGTTGGTCACTCAAAGAGTGATACCACTTTCTTAGCCTGGTAGGGACACATTTGTTTATATATAGTGCAAATGTAAAAGAAAAAAAAAAAAAACATTTAGCACACTGAGTTGTTATCAGCCAAGTGGATGACTGCAGCCTCAAAGCACACTGAGATTCCAGCTCAGATGCCAATTCAGTTACTATTTCAACCAGCTACAAAACTGTTTCAAACACAAAAACTTCCTTAAAAGGACCCTAACAAGGCATTTTTATATCACTTTCATTCGCTGTTTGCAATAAACTCTCAGAAAACTGAATCTCGAATCTCGATTTTTATTAACCACTTCTACACACAGTAGCCCTATTCCTAGAGTATTTCTGTGTGTTTTATCAATGGAAGCTATAGAGTGCAGGGCAGAGAGGAAAGGGAAGGAGAGGAAAAGCAAAGATTAATCCTCAACTTGTGAACTCCCATTTTGAAGGGGATTCTAATGAAAATTTTGGATGACCATCAGTTTGATGGTCAGAAGAAGAATGCACCATCAGTTTCATGAATGACGACACAGATTGCACAACCACACAGAGAGCCAGACTACACTTCCATTTTTGAGCACAAATTTGGCAGTGTCTACACAGAAATATTTCCCTTATTAAGGTCAACTGGCTGCAAAGCACTTCTTCAGTGCAGTCCTAAAAAGCCCACAGACCTATTTAAGTATCAAGAGCATTGTAATTGCCAGGGATTTCCACTAAAAGAGCTTGGAAAGAAACACAGACATCTCCCTCACTACATATTCTTGTAAAATTAGACCCCTCTCTTTCCTACACCTTCTCAAAAATGACACCAACCATGATTCACTTGCATGACAGCAAGCTTGGCAGCATGACTAAAACCTGTACGCCTCCTGATCAGCAAAACTGGGAGGAAAAAAAGTCTTGAGCTTCAGATTGCCATTTAGGGGCTCCTAAACAGTCTTTTACTCATAGAGCAGAAACACAGCAAGGAATATTTTAGATTAAATGCAGACATACAGGCTTCCCAAGTCAAATCACAGTCCACATTTTTCATATAGTCCAGATCAAACCTGGGCTAGATTTAAGCATTATCCATGACAACAAGCAGGTTTCTCAATAAATTAATTTAATCACTCTTCGGCATTTCCACAGATCGCCCTTGCCTTTTAAACATGTTTGTCTGCTGTTCTCCCAGCTGGAGTCACACAGCACCCATGTTTAAGAGAGTCATTCCCTGCCCCAAGGCAGGGTCACACCTGGGATGCTATCCTGTGCCTCTGATAGCAAGGCCTGAATTCCCTCTGGAGCACCTCAAAACCCCTTTCCAGAGGCAGCATCACCCAGGTGCCATTCGGAGACGTGGCACACGACCCCAGCTCCTCTTGTGCTCAGCACGCTGCTTACCTGTGCCTTCCCTTCCCAGCACAGCCCGCCTGGCTCCCAGGCCAGAGCAATCCTTTCCCACCTCTAAGGAAACATACAAGCCTAAGGAACCGGCCAAGTCCAAAGGAAAAGGTCCTTCAGTGTTCCTCTCATGCTTCTGAACCTGCTCTGATCATCACTGGGGGCAGCAACAACATCAACTGCCTGCAGACAGTCTGGCTCCACTTCAAATTTCCCTTTTAAAGCATCATCTACTCACAGGGAGAAAAGGGACAGCCACAAAGCTAAAAAAGAAATATAGGAGATGTGTGACTGGAGACTGGAATTCACAGGCTAAATCTTCAATAGGTGCCCATCACACTGCATGTCCACATGTCTGCTGTCCTGACTAATTTTGGTGGGTTTTTGGGGAGGGTTGTTGGAGGCTTTTTCAGGGGTTCTGTGGCAGGTTTGGTTTTTTTAGTTTCCAGGGGTTTTTGTTTTTGTTTTGGTTGGTTGGTTTTTTTTTTTGGAAAACAGATCACATTGCCCTATGCACCATGTCAGCAGCAAGACACCACTCAGCATGTCTCACAGCATGGGTTCACCCCCCCAGTCCAATGGCTCTTACATAAGTGAGCAGTTAGAGGGAGATACAGCCCATGGAGCCAGGACCCAGGCTGAGGAGCAAACTGAAGAGGAAAAACAAAAACCCAACAAAAACCAAGAAACCAAACCCCAAACCCCCACACCTTACTAAACACACTTGCTTATGAACAAATTCAGCACCACTGCTTGCTTTAAGTCAAATCATGCTACAGTTCTTTGCACAATTTCAGGCTACCTCTTAATTATGTTCCAACACACCTCCAACATGGTTGTTAAAATGCAGATTTCTGGAGCATGGCTCACAGTCCAGAGGGTGTTTAGATTTCATGCAGATTTACACATCAAAGCACCTTTCCCATGGCACCCTGCAAGCCGCAGAGCAAACCCAAGCAGAGCAGGGAGGACACCAGCTAGGAGGCACTACCTGCACACACAGAGTAAAACAGATGCTGCTGGAAAACATCACTGATAAAAATCACAACTTTAGAGGTGACAGCTTTAAAAAGCACCATGACCAGTCACGTTCCAGAGGAGAGAGGCTAGGCTTTTTTTGTTTGAGGAAGGGAGAGAGAGGAAAGAGAATAAAATGCTCTCGAGAACAGCTCCAAAAGGCACAGTCTGGGAATCACTTCTAGGTGAGACACCTAAACAAAGAAGATGGAGTATCCTTCTCTCTACAGGGAGGAATGCTTCCCGCTAGAGACAGGGCTCAGAGAAAGCTCTTTTTACACAGGGCTATGGAGACCAACACACCCATTGTCTACCAGGAGGAGCTTTCCAGCATTCAGAGAGCCTGCAGCATAGGCCAGGTTTTGGGGGGGGAGGGTTGGAGGGGGGGATGGGGGACACCTGCAATGTTTCAGGCCTCTCTATTCAAGTTTACAAATAGCTCCTAGGAAGTGGGAGCTGCAGGGTAAAAGGAACTAGGGGGAAAAAAACCCCAACACCACAGTCCCATTCAAAGGAATCAAAACAAGGAGGACAGGTCAGAGACTTTTCAACAATGGCACCGCCAACCCTCAGGGCCAAAACCCAAAAAGCAGAGAGAAAAGGCGCAGACAAAGGGGGATGTAACACCCCCCTCCTCTCAGAATAGGGTTATTTTAAGCCTGTCTCCTTGGAGCTACCCTAATATTTTCTCTCATGACTCAAACCACCAGGGAAAGGAGTTACAGCAGGAAAGAAAAGAAAAAAGGAAAAAAAAATAAAGAAAAAAGAAACAGAGCTAGGGCTGACCTTATAAGACACCTTTCTGGAAGGGGCAAAAGAAGAGGTGAAAGGCAAGCTGGGCTGTGCCTTACCTGGAAAAGTGTGTGGGTTGGGGGACCCTCTTTTAAGGCACTTTGAACAGAGGACATGCACAGTGTAGTACAGGCCCGGCCATTCCTGGAGCAGGACATTCAGTTCTTCCACTAAAGGCGTAATAGCTTGCCAAGCTGTCCAGATATTTGGTAGGGACGCATGACTAGCGATAGACAGAGTGTCTGGCTGCAGAGCTCCCCTGGCAGGCCGGTAACTCACCACCACAGGCACCTTTCCCCGGTAGGCATAGATCTGGTATTTGCCATCTGACCGCTGAACCACGTGGCTGTTAATCTGGACACTGTAGCGTGCAAACAAGCCGGGTGGGAAAATGAATGGAAAGCTATATTCAATCTGCAGCTGCTCGACCACGAAGGACTGTCCGCTCAGACTGGTGCCGTTGATCCACGCCTCGGCATGGGGCACCTCGTTTTTCACGTAGCAGGGAAACTTGTACCAAGCAGCCGCCCCATTTAAGGGCTTGCATTTGGGTTTGTTGACACAGTAACATAGCCCCATCTTCTCCAGCAGCTCCAGAATGAGCTGCAGATCCTCCCGACTCTGGACGTGGGGCTTAAGGAGGAGACGGATAACATGGGCAGGAAGGAGGCCATGCAGCAAGAAGCCCTCCACGTAATGATGGAGCTGGGTGGTCCTCAGTTCGTCAATCTGGGTGTCGCTGAGCAGCTTCTGGAGCAGCACGGTGGCATCCCGCTGGCAGAAGACATTGAGGATGTCTATGAGCCGCGGCAGGTTGTGGAACACGTACTCCCGCAAGGTGAGATGCTCCTCAAAGTAGAGCAGCTTTCCACTCTCGTGCAGGTAGGACAGGGCACTCTGGAGCCGGTCCTCTGTCAGGCCTGCCTGCAAGCCCAGCCGGGCAGAGTCCCACCAGCTAAGCCACAACTGCTGAGCTTGAGGCTGGAAGTGCAGCTCCTCCAACACTTGCCAGGACTTGGGCAACACCCGGTGCAGGTTTGGGAAGATATCCCGGTGCTCAGCCACCGAGAGGAGCTTGTCCCGCAGGCGACGCACCTGGCAACGGTCCTGGCAGCTGAAAGGCAGCACCGGAGAGAGGATCTGGGGGCGGTGGTTGAGAAGATACTGAAACTGGGCTTTCTTTCGCCGCAAGTTCTTGTCTGAGACCCCGTAAAAGGCAGCATGCGGGCTGGAGCAGCGCAGGTCAAAGTCCTGTCCCAGAGCCTCATCCACCTGCTGGACTAAGCTCTGGAGTCCCTCAGCATCCCTCTTCTCCTGCTGAGCGATCTGGTGATGGATGTCCAGGCACTTCTCTTCCAACTCCCGCTCCGCACAGAGGTCAGCATGGGTTCCCACCATGCACACTACAGCATGGGGCACCTTGGAACTGAGCCAGTGTAAGAAATAGCCCACAGAGGGGTAGAAGTGCTGAGGGACATAGGCACTCAGATTCACCACCAGCACGTACAAGGCTCCGGGGGAGAGGAAGAAAGACTGGATCACATCATAGCTCGGGTCCCCCGCCAGCTCATACACAATGAATGTCAGCCCCCTCTCTGCATCTGCTGTCCAGTCCATCACCTCGATGCCCTTACTGCCTCCTGATAGTCCTAGTCCCAGTGGTACTCGGGGAGCATTGGGTGGCAGTGACGGTGCAGGGGATGTTGTGTCTCCTTTTGCTCGGTGAGAGGGCACATGAGAAGGGATATCCTGCCGCTCAACAGTGAGATGTTCCATCTGCTGCATAACAGGTACTCGACTTGAGGAATTGTCTTGAGGCTCCAGAAAGGGGCAACACCCAACCGTCACCCTCCCAAAGTCCTGCTGTTGCCCAGGAAACCCTCTGTGCTGGGTGTTCCCTGCCTCCAGGCTTCCCATGTCCTCTCTCTGCTCATTTTCCTCCATGAGGCACCGTCTCAGCAGGGTCTTTCCTGCATCTTTTAGGCCCATGAGGACTAGTTTGAGGCGCGGTTTGAGGGCAGGCTGGGAGTGGGCCAGCTCCTGCTGGTAAGCTGCGATGTAGGGGATGCCTTTCATGCACACCTCATACGGGGGCTGGATGAGAGGGTTATCTTTGATCTTCCACAGGGTGACACGGGAAAGCTGCCCGAAGCCCTCAGGCAGGATGGCGATCTGGTTGCCTTGCAGGACCAGCTCCTCTAGGCTGTGGAGGAGCACGATGGAGTCAGGCAGGTAGCGGATGCAGTTGTTGTCCAGCCAGAGAGTGCGGAGCTGGTGGAGCTGACAGAGGTGAGGGGGCAGCACGGTGAGCTGGTTGCGGCTCAGGTAGAGCTCCTCCAGACTGGGCAGCGCCAAGATGGCAGAGGGGAACTCCGCCAGCAGGTTGGATGAGAGGTTCAGCATCTTGAGCCGCTGCAGTCTGCCGAAGCCAGCGGGCAGCGCCTGCAGCCGGTTGCCGTCCAGCATGAGGCTCTCGAGGGCACTCAGCTGGCAGAGACCCTCGGGCAGGGTCGCCAGCCCGGTGCCACTGAGCCAGAGGATCTTGAGGCGGCGGAGGGCAGCGATGCCCTCGGGCAGGGCCCCGAGGTGGCGGTTGCCGGAGCAGTCGAGCTCCTCCAGGGCGGCCAGCTCCAGCAGCGGGGCAGGGAAGGAGGGCAGCAGGTTGTGGTCGACGTCGAGGGTGCGGAGGTGCCGCAGACGGCCCAGGCCCTCGGGCAGGCGGC